>LGRX02010773.1:0-17608 GCA_001247695.2 Cymbomonas tetramitiformis
GGCACCTCGCCGGGCTGCGGTGACTGCGCCTCGGCCATGCAGCCATCAGTCATGCAGCCATGGGGCGCCTCGCCGGGCTGCGGGGGCTGCGCCTCGGCTGTGCAGCCATCAGCCATGCAGCTTTGAGGCACCTCGCCGGGCTGCGGTGACTGCCCTTGGGCCATGCCGCCATCAGCCATGCAGCCTTGGGGCGCCTCGCTGGGCTGCGGAGGCTGCACCTCGGCTGTGCAGCCATGAGGCACCTCGCCGGGCTGCGGAGGCTGCGCCTCGGCTATGCAGCCATCGGCCATGCAGCCATGGGGCGCCTCGCTGGGCTGCGGAGGCTGCGCCTCGGCTGTGCAGCCATCAGCCATACAGCTTTGAGGCACGTCGTCGGGCTGCGGTGACTGCGCTTGGGCCATGCAGCCATCAGCCATGCAGCCATGGGGCACCTCGCCGGGCTGCGGTGACTGCGCTTGGGCCATGCAGCCATCAGCCATGCAGCCATGGGGCGCCTCGCCGGGCTGCGGAGGCTGCGCCTCGGCTGTGCAGCCATAAGCCATGCAGCTTTGAGGCTTATGGCACCACACATGCAGACTTATGGAAACAGAACTTCATCGTAGGCACCACTCGCTCAGTGAGACCATTGCCTTCTGGCGAGTCTGGTGAGGTGACTCTCCTGTCTATCAGACAGTCTCTGCATAGCTGCTCGAACTCACCCTCGAACTCCTTGCCTCCATCCACCAAGCACTCGGCTGGCGCCCCGAAGACAGCCAGCACATGACTGCGAAATGCTGCCGCAATGGTGCTTGCCTCCTTGTTGGGGATAGGCACACAGACTATGAATCTGGTGTAGTGCTCGGTCATGATGAGCACCCTGCTGTTACCAGACCTCGTTACCCTCCTTGAAGGCCACGCCAAGTCCAATGACCAACGATACACGAATGATACGATCTCAAGAGGAGACAAGCACGCCTCTTCCCTCGCGTAATGAGTCTTCACTCGCTGGCAGGTCTCGCACTGAGTGACCACTGCCTCTACGTCCTTCTTCAGGTCGGCCGACCAATGTCGCTGCCACAAAAGATGCTGTGTGCGCCTTATTCCCCAATGGCCAGTCCTGGAGTGGTACTCCTTGACCAATGTCAGACGGTCAGCAGGCTTTGGTATCCTCACCTCCTTGCCCGACAGTGTGATCATGTAGATCTCATCCGTGGCCTCATCCCATCGGTGCCGTGCTGCGCGCCTCTTCACTCGACGAACTTCATCCTCTGGCAATTTCACGCTGCCATCGGACTTCAGCCATCTGAGGCACCACACATCATCATGTATGTCTCGATGCTTGTCGCGGTCAGCCTGCTGCTCTGCAACGCTGGCCATCAAGTCCACAAATCTGGTGGTACATGCCAGCCTCGGAACTCTCATCTCTTTATCTTTACCAGGCAGACTCCAAGCAGGGACCTCAGCGCGTGCTGGTGGGGTCGCGCCCTCCTTCACGAAGTGACTCTTGTGCCTCTGACGGTACTGTTCAATGGCGTAGAGCTGCCACTCATTCTTCTTCTTCTTGGTCCCCGCCTTCTGTCGTTGGGCACCAATTCCTTCTGCACCTTTCTGCCCTTGCGAGCACATTATCTGCAACTTCTCTTCCCAGTCGCGGTGGCTCATAGTCTTCGCCACCTGCTGAGTATATGCATTTGAATTTCCAACCCATTCCGCCAGCAAAGCTTGCCTCTGCTGAAGGTCCGACCTCGCGTGGTCTGCCCAGTTGTTGTCTACAGCGATAGGCTGTCCTGGGGAATTCTCCGCCACTGGGGACTCCTCGCTGTGAGGAAGTCCCTTCCTGCTCGCTTCTGCGACTGCCATCAACAGTTCCATAGCCCTGCGATCCATGGCCAGGCCCAGAATGCTTGCCAATTCTACGTCGTTCAGGCCATCTGCCATGCGTAGTTCACTTGCACTGTAGCCCATGGCTCGCGATTTCTCGTCGAGGTTCACCTCTCGGGATTCCTCCTCAGTGTCCTCGTCGGCGGTGCGCACCACGGTGCCCATTCTCGCATTTTACACATCTGACGAGGTTCTGAGGGTTGAATATGAGTTTTTGGCCAGTTCGTGAAGCAATTTTGCAAAATGTGACTCGTTTTCGTGGGGTACTTTGGGAGACTTTAGCAAGGCAAAACTGGGTTCGTAATCACAATTTTATTTTTAAGCAGGATTTCACTAAAGTGGTAAATATCAAGAATTTTCATTTCAGAAATTTATCCAATACCCTCATAGTTAATGGTGTTCCAACACACTCGGCTGGTCCATTTCATGGAAGCAACTACTAATGCTGCGGCAAAAACTAGAAACCTAGCTCTTCATCCTTTGGGACCTTCCCGCTTACACGTTCCCACCTTAACCATGAACCTAACCTGTGAGCTATCTGTGCGTACTAACTCGTTGCCATGCGGTCTTCTTAATCATTCTCGGAAAGTCAATGCCCCCGAGAGGATCTTCTCTTCATTCGTCAAGGTCACGTCCGGGTGCAGCGGAAGGTCGGTAGGCTTGCCCGCGATTTTCATGAATTTCGCTGGCACACGAGTGCAGCAGGCAAACTTCAAGCAAAATTGAAATTTTGTCTCAACCCAAACTTCATTCACCAGGCGCTTGCCCATTACCGCAACGCGTGGCGCACGTGCCCCCAAAACAGGCTGTTCCACTTTCTTCCCGGTCTCCCGCGCCAAAGTTTTTTGAGTGGCACATCCTTGTTGACAAAACTTTGCCGCACAAGTTGCCTGGCGTCAAGAACCAGGGAGTACCATCCACTGACCTTGTTTCATTCCGTTGCCATTTGCCTGCACCGTGGGTGTCGGGGTAATCTGGACCGCCGCCATTTCCTTCAAAAGGTACTGGACTTCGTTCACAGTGAAACCCGACTGCAGGTAAACCCAATTTCCAGGTGTGAACTTGGCTTCCTTCAGCACGCAACACATGTGCACGCACCAATGCACGGCGGTTCCTCGGCCACGTCTTGTCATCAACGTTTGCCAAGTCTTGCAGCTACAAGAGATGCGTTGTCTTGCCACTTGTTGCTCGTTACGTTCTCCGAAGAATACCTCCTTGGACGCGTCGATGTAGCCGAACACAACTTGATGTGCAACTTCTTTCTTGCCATCTACGGCCACGGTGAAACTGCGATCAAGAATGCCGTTGACAACATTTCGCCTTGAGAGCCTCGGAGTCGGGGCGCCCACCTGCAAAATGATACTTTACTATGAAATTAGGAGAACACGTTTCAGAAACAAAAAGTGTTCATTCTAGGGTTTCTAGAGTTTTAGGGTGACTCACCTGTAACACGGTGCACTTTGTTTCCCCGAGAAACAGGCTGGCAAGCATCTTGGCATGCCATGGCGGTGTGGCCAGTTGGTACATGACCTCCAGTTGAGTCCCAACACTCAACCTCGCGCCAAGTCGCTCCGTAGAATGGTAGTGCACCTCACCGAGGAACTCGACAACGAGCTCCTTCTTCACACGCGCCGAAGTGAACCACTCCTTGTCCGCCGCGGTGCTGTTCCGGTCCGAGTCCACCAACCATTCCCAAGCAGTGCCGTCTTCGTTTCGCTTGGCAGCGATGATCGCGGGTGCCGCATCAGTCAAGTCGACTTCCACGCGCCTTTTCTTTGGGAAATGGCGTTGCGTGTCCGGGCGATGGTTGCGGGAATCCAGATGGGAAGGGGTTGTTTTCAGGTACGCCTCCTGTAACTCATTCAGCGTGTCACATGCGAAGTGACGACCTCGACGTGAAGCCTGTTCCAGTTCGCGTCTTTCTTGGTAAAGAGTTCCAGTGCGGCCATGCTCTCGTTGTTCATGTCCCCCCGCCAAGATGAATTGCAACTTGTACGACTGCTGGATGAAACTGACCGCCGTCACGTGGAAGCACTCCGCCATGGTGACGAGTCCGCCGAACACTTTCTTCTCGCGTCCGATCAAAGGTTCCGTCAAGTTGGCACCCTTGTCAGAGAAGAAATGCAAGCAGCGCATTGCCTCTCGCTCGTAGAACGACACAAGCTGCATCAGGTTGTACTCCACGTCCTTCCTGGTTTGCTGCTCGATGAAAATGAACAAAGACTTCCGACTTTCCATGATCGTCAAGGGTGTTATTTTTTCAAGGGTGTCAAGGGCTGTTATTTTTTCAGTACGATGGGGTGAAGGCACCTTCAGCTCCAAATGCCGGGCGCCTGGTGGGGAAGGAGGACATCTTTGTGAAGAAGACCGTGAAGAAGTACATTGACTTCTGTCGTTGGAAAGAGAGAACCGAGGAGCGAACAGGGGCCACTTCCGAAGCAGGAGATGATGACGTTTCGCAAGGTGATGTTGAAGAAGAAGAGGGAGAAGAGGAAGGAGAAGAGGACGAAATTGATGAAGACGATTTCAACCTCACGGATGAAGAAGATGACGAGCGAGAAGCCCGTCTGGGGAGGCAAGAGAAGCGAAAGCTCGTCGAGCAGTTCGACGAGAGGGAGAGGAAGCTATCGAAGAGGGAAAGGAGAGACCCAACTTTCATCGAAGAAAAGTAAGTTTCTTGCCCACAATTCTTGAGGTACCCGTGACACCGGAAGACTGATTGAAGTAATGCTTTTGTCACAGAGAAACAATGGATAAATTGGGTGCTGAACTGGAAGATGCCGAAGCCAAGGACAAGGAGGCGGCGGAAAAGCTTGCCAAGAAGAAGGAGGAGAAATTGCAAGAGCTGGAGGCGGAGAAAGCGGCACGGAAGATGGCCAAAGAGACCCAGCGGAGGGAAAGCATTGCATCGGAAGAAGTCATGGAAGAAGCAGAGCCTGACCAGCCGCTTGATTTGACAACGGCTAAAGAGCAATACGTGCTACAACCCCATGGAGGAGTGTTCCGAAATGGCCAGGAGATTGAGTGGGGGCCGTCTGTGGAAATTATGTCTTTCATTTCGGAACGGTGGACGTCCCTTGAATACGAGCAGAACTATTTCGTGCACGTGCTACTCCTGTCGACGTCTGACATCATCAAGGAGCATGCTGGTCAAAGGAAGAAGCGCGGTAAAGCGGGAGAACCGGAGAAGAGAATGTATTTTTGTTTGAGGAAGCACAAGCTGGCGGGTGCCGTGCAAGATCCCGTTGTTCTTACGTCGAAAGTAATGATTGGTGGAGGTAAGTTGCTTGTTGTGGAGTGTACCTGTTTAATGATGCACTGTTACATTTACATCCCCTGTTGAAGACGAGACACCGGACTGAAACAGGTGTCCCCATGCTTACGTTGATCCTTGGAACGTACGAAGAGGTTGGCGCCACCATGCACGCCACTCTGATGGAGGGTGTTGGAGTTGCCGCCATCATCACGGATGTGCCATGGGGAGATGAAAAGGAGACATCGTACAACACAAAGGTTGACTGGGGAGCAGCCATGCGCGCGGTGAGTGTGGTGTTTGATGCGAACAAGGATCTCGAGGAGGAGAACAAGAAACGGGATCTGGGAAAAGTTGATGGAGACACAATAATGTTCGCGATGGGTGACATCACGGCACTGAATGCAATCAACCAAGAAGCGGCGAAAACTAAGTTGAAGGTAAGATGGTCACTTTCTTTTCAGCTATATTTAAATGTGAATATTGGTTAACTTAGTAGAAGAAGCTTTTTGGTGTAGGTGTATAAAAATATGCCTGGATTTGTTAAGCTTGATGGGAACCGCATGACGGAGGTGAAAGGCAATACGCCTATTGCCTCTGGTCATCTGTACACGACACTGGCACGATATTTGAACAAGCCCAAGTTGGACTACAAGAAGCAAGTGGAGTTGAAGTCGGAAAAGTTGAAGGAGGAAACGGGCATCACCCATCTCACCAACTTCTACTGTGGCAACGTGCTTGGCCCATTTTCCGTTCAGGAGTGGGATGTGGCCGAGAGCCTGCTGGAGGCAAACATGACGAATCTCATTAAGGAGGGCAAGTGCAATTATACTCTGAGCAAAGCCTTGGGCATGTACACGGGTAAGCTCTGGAACGAGTTCCATGAATACGGCAAGTCATTTCAGGCCCTTCACTCGCAGAAAGTGTTCAAGCATTGCTGCTACACTACGGGATGCGTGGCATTGGACAAGATCTGCGAGGCCAACAAGGAAACGCTGGTCGTGGGACAGAAGTCCATTCCTTTGTGCGAGTACCTGGTGGAACGGTACACAAGTGCCATGGGACAGGTGGTGATGGATCCCTTCATGGGTTCCGGTAGTTGCGGAGTGGCTGCGATTCGGAAGGGAAGATGCTTCTACGGGTTTGAGCAGAAACAAACCAACTTTTTTGCAGCCCTGTTCCACCTCTCTCATGCTGTGCAGTCTTACGTGGACGGCACTAACGAGGAGGAATACTCTCCACCGTAGGCCCCCTTGGGGAAGTTGGCTACGTAGATGCAGATGTTCCGTTTAGTACGCACAGATAGCTCACAGGTTAGGTTCATGGTTAAGGTGGGAACGTGTAAGCGGGAAGGTCCCAAAGGATGAAGAGCTAGGTTTCTGGTTTTTGCCGCAGCATTAGTAGTTGCTTCCATGAAATGGGCCAGCCGAGTGTGTTGGAACAATGAACTTGAATGAACTTGATGTAATCTATGATTGTATTAGCCACCGACCGCCATGCATCAAGAGTCTTGGTGCAGGCCTCGGGAAGAATTAGCAACGATGGGGAAAAAAATCAGTTGCCTTTTCATGGTTGCACGCGTCATCCTGAAACTCATGAAAGCCAGCAGTCGAATTCGGGCGTTTGTGCATCCCAAAAGGACAACCGTAATGACGCAACCTTCAAAGTGGAGTACATAAAATTCCTCTCATTAAAAGTATGTCCGAAAACGACAAACTCGGGTCCTCGTTACCTCGTAACCTCGTTACTTGAGTTTGGTGCATTCTCGCTAGTCTGAATGCTCTAGACCCTTGCGTTGCCATGATGGTGCGAAGGGCCCTCAATGGTTCTCCCACCACGTTCACCACATAGTGGGGTGCGCGGTCTGTCCTCACCACCGGCCTGGGCTGCCAGCCCTTGCATAAGACTGATGATACGACCCGCCCTTCTGGCCTCGCCACCTTGCCCATCACAGAGCGAAACTGATGGTTCTGGAACAGGTTACTCCAGTACGCCCTCAGTCGGTGGGCGTAGGCGCCTGCTTGTGCCGCGTCAAAGGACACTGGTCGACCGATGACGCTGGCGATGTACGGGAACACTTCGTCTCTGATCTTGGTTCCGAGTCTGTGCGACAGCGGAGAAACGTTCTCCAGGACATAGCCTGGGGGTCTCTGCTTTTGTAGCTGCTGCAGCGTGGACAGAAGCCGAACCACTTCATAAAATAATTTGTTGTGCCTGCCATCCAAGCCCGTGAGTGTTCCAGCAGGAGAGAGATCCTGGCATGGAAACCCGCACACAATGACCCACTGACGACCTTGAAGAGCCCCTGCTCGTATGAAATCGGCGCTCGTCGTGTCGTGTAGATCGTGAGGTAGGGCCCCAAACTCTATTGCATCGGGCGAGATAAGGTCAGGATATCGTCTCAGTAACGCCGTGCACCTGGCTCTGGCCACTGTCTGACTGCTCGATGATATATCTTGATACAAGTATCGATCCACCCGTATTCCATTACGGAGTAACATCTCTAGGCCAGCACAGAGGCCTCCACACGGCTCATAGCACACCACACCTTCCTCCCGAGCTTGCGAGAAGAACCGCTTGTCCAGCACTCTGGTGTCCACCTTCTCCGGCTTCAAGATGCGTTCGCCTTCAAAGTATTCATTGCTGTATACAGCAGGACTCCCTTCGCCATGCGTACCTCGCGTGGGTCTCACCAAGCTCAGCGCCTTCCAAGCCGCTCTCGCTAATCTCCCAGAGTCGACCACCAGCTCAGGTTGGTCGGTGTCGAACAGGGCTGCGTGGTTGCACTCCAATTCATCTTGATGGTGCAAATCGAACAAGCGATGCACCGGTCCCGTGCTCAGCTGCTCTATGGCGGCCATCTTGCAGTGGTTGGCGACCTGCACCTCTGGCGTCACCTCTTCCCCTGGGGAAGTGTCCCCAGCCAGCATAAAGCACAGGCTGTCGCAGAAATCCTTCGTGTAAACTTCCCCCACGCCTGCGTGAAGCGCAGTTGCCTTTTCTCTCTCATGCCTTGCTCCAGTCTCGTCTGTCGTGGACGGTAGTTGGTAGCGAGATGGCACGTCGGCGTTGCTGTTCTTGGCTCCCGGGCGATATTGCACCGTGAAGTCGAACTCCTGTAGGCTGATTGCCCATCGTAGATGCTGTCCCTGAAGGTCAGCTTTTTCCATCAAGGTGGTGAGTGGCGAGTGATCGGTCACCAACGTGAAGTGGACGCCATGCAGGTATTGCCTCAGCGTGCGCACTGCCCACACCACCGCAAGCATCTCACCTTTGAAGCTAGCGTACTGCCTCTCCGTTTTGCTCAAGGAACGACTGATCGCCATGCCGATGTACTCCTTTCCATCGTCATCCTTCTGGCCCAACACTGCACCAATGCCATAGGTGATCCAGTCGGTGTACAATATGAGGGGCCTGTCATAATCGATTGGCCTCAGACATCTCCCAGCGCAGAGCGAGTCCTTCAGGTCCTGGAGTGCCTGGTCCTGCTCCTTCCCCCAAGCTCCCTTGATATCCGTGATCTCTTTCTTGAGCAAGTCGTTGAGGGGGCGGGCCATCTCAGAATAATTCGGTCCCCCCGGCTCACCCACCAGGCCCTTATAGTAGTTCATCATACCCAGAATGGAACGGAGCCTAGCCTTGTCCTGGGGCCTCGGAAGGTCCTGGATGGCCTTGCACTTTGCTTCCTGCGCACCAATAGAGTTGTGCCCAAATGCGGTAGCCCAGAAAGTCCACAGTGGCTGCCCCAAAGGTACTCTTGCCTGCGTGCAGCCTTATGCCAGCGTCTCCCAACGTGCGCAGCACCTCCTCGACATCCTTCAGATGCTGTTCGGGCGTGGAATCCGTGTAGACCACTACGTCATCGACGTATGCCACCGTGCAATGTTGCAGGTGACGTAGCTCGTAATCCACGATCCTCACAAACGCTGACGTTGCTCCAGCAGCCCCGAAAGACATCGAGGTGTACTGGTACAACTGGTTCTTCCACCAACAAAACGCCGTCTTGCTCCTGTCCTCTTCTGTGGCCATAGGAATCTGGTGGACGGCTTTGGTGGCATCCAGCGTCGTCTTGAACCTCGCCTTCGCAACCTTCTAGTAAAGCTCCTCTGGTCGATGCGGCAAGGTGTTGTCCTTGAGAGAGTGTCGGTTGACGACCCTGAGATCTACGCAGAAGCGTGTCTTAGTGGAGGAGGGCGAAAGCGCTATAGGAAACCACTAACTTTCAGCATGTACAAAGGTAACATTTTTGTATATCAATTATCAGCCTGAGTATTATATGTTGGATGTATCTATATAAAGAGAACCTTTATCTACTGAGTTAAACACGTTATAACTGTCAAGACACTGTCAAGACTGCCTAAACTATTTCGACATGGGAAATCTTGCTATCCAGCTTTGTCAAAAGCCTTTGGAAGATACGCTAGTTCTCCATCGACTATTTTTCGACCGACCGACCGGTCAGTCGGATGATGAGCGGTCCCTCAAATACACGATCCTAAAGTTGTCGCAGGGATCTAGAAGACCCAAGATGCGACCGTCCTGCATATCATAGACTATTTTTTCGACCGACCGATCGAATCGTCGACCGAACTATCGGACCGTCCGATTTCGCGTGCTAATGGACTCGGTCCGAAGACAATATCTTGAAGTTGTCGCTCATCTTGTTTCGTATCCACCAGAGAAGACGCGCGGCTGTCCTCCATCGACTATTTTTCTACCAACAGATCGGACCGACGAAAAATCGGTCCGTCCGAATTCGAGTGCTAATGTATGTGGCGCGAGTGTCGCGATAGCTTGACAGCGGGACAGTCTCGTAGCTTTGTGACGCATCAAATTAAGTCGGTCGCAAGCACCGCATCATTTTATTTCCATTGTTCTGAATGCTCCTGTACGGTGTGTAGCTTCGCTTGCGACATCCCTGTGTTTATTTCTAAGCGAGTGTGTGCAGGTTTCCCCTTGGGTTCTTTCATATGCTCGTACCAGCCCGCGAACTAATAATGCTTTCTGATTCTGTTTATTCGAATCTCGTTTTGCAGCATCTTACGCTGTTTGCGCATGTCGAATGGCGGTGCGCCACTTTCTTCCAGCTTCCTTGTCGATGCCGAAATGCTGTCGCTGCCAACTTCTTTCGCGGACTCAATTTGTGTGCTGCAGTTTCCAAAATGTACGTTTTAACGTTTTCCGAGGAAATCACATCTGACGACCTCTGTTGTACTAATGCTTGGGCTGTCAAGATGTGTCCTGCGACGCTGCAGGTTTGTTTTTAGACATTCTCTGCGCCCAATATCCCGACTTTTGTGCTTTTTTGTTTGCGTAAAGTGCCTAAAGAACAATGCTTGGAGATCTTCGTACAAATTGCCCGTCAGGCTGGGTTCGACTCTCAACATTTCTACTACTAACGAGCGTCCTGTATTTTGCAGAGTACGATGTGCATACTTCTGGTTTGTTGTTTTTAACCTGCCCAGTATTTTCAGCTTATTTGTACAACATTCCCAAGCTATCGTTCAAACATCGATTTGCAAATAATCTGTGCTCGCAGGAAATGCTGTGTATACGGCGCGGAAATGTTAAACGACCAATAGGTTCGGTCGTAGTGGTGTTGAATTGATGTTTACAGAAACAGAAATGTATTAATAGCTGAAAGCTGTGATGTTGGCTGATGTAATTATTGTTGAAAGTTGTTGTGTTGGATTTGGAATAAAAGCAAAAGCTTTCATTATGGTATCTGGTCGATTCGTCAGCTTCGTTGAATGCCATTAGCTTCGACTAGCTTCGTTAAATGTCATGCACACAGTTTTTGTTCGTTGTATCGTCGACCCCCTTAAACCCCTTACTCGGCTGTGCTTTTAGGCTAGTGCTTTTGTATATTCCATAAAATCTTAGATAATTTCCTGTAAACGTTTGCGACAAAATTGACCACTGGTTCATTTTTGTCGCAGTTGCGACAAAACAGCGTGCGACAAAAATAAGCAGTCATGCGACAAAAATGATCCACTACCCACGTACCTTGGAGAACGAAAAGGAAAAGCAGGCATCGATTGTACATCGATACTTTGAATGTGAACGGCATGGGTAAAAATTGATCCAACATGATGAGCAAGACATATGTTATACAATTCAGCGGTTCATCAACAAGGACAATGTAGTTTGTTTGGCTCGCTGTCTCTCAAATTCATATTTGAGTACCCCCTGTTAAGAATCTCTGAAAATCACGCGGTAATTTCAATCAAAATCCTCCACGCACTCCAACAGATGCAGAATGCATCTAACACCACGGGCAAAGTGGAAGGTCGCTAGACTCCTCTCGGTTGTCCACAGCAGCTTGCAAATGAATATGATGAGGTTGTCCTTTCGCCAGATAGTGAGGTGGTGACCACTTCACTGACAATACTGTGAACACTGAGTATGGCACAAACAGGTATTCTTCCTCTTGAGGATGGCCTGTGCTTGGGTGCTGTACATTACTCTTGGGTAAGTGGTTGACATTTTGGCAAGGTCCATCGGGCACGTGTATGGTCCAGAGTATCGCATCGGTGCCTGGAGAATGCCTGTTCATGAACTCTTTTGCAATTGAATCGTTAAATGACGTGGCTAAATACATCGGGGCACGATACATTTTGCCACACTCAAAAAATTCTCGATATTTGGGGTCACGACCAAACCCACCGCCACGGAAACACAACTTGCAACCAAAAGGATCATCCATGTGGCGATGCTCCTCCCGCTTGTCAAGTTCCCAGTCGCAACCTCGCTGATGCAAATCTGTTGTGATTGTGCAGGAGATCCCACCCGCCCGTGGGAGCACGGACTTGTTGATGCCATCGACGACTTGAATCACAAGGTTCATGGTGACCTCATCATCGTCGCGGATAGCTTGATTAAGAATGGAGCAGAGCTCCATGGGCTGGTCCTCGCCCTCCTTGGCTACGTTGAGTTCCTGAGCCGAGGTCCACACTCGCTGAAAGACGACGCCCAGTGACCGCAGCTCTTTGACGACGTCTGCGTGTGTGTTTCCCTTGACTGCGCAACCAAGCAGCTCGTCCGACAGCCGCTTGTTGAATTCCTTCACGCGCTCCTCTGCCTCAACCACCCCAAGCTGTGACCGATGTACCAAATGCTTCACCAGGAGCTCTCTGACCATCGCCATCGCTTGCTCTACAATCTGAAATGCACTGGCATGCTTATCCGGCTGCAAGGGTTGCAGATTCTCTCTGGCTTTCAAGAAGTTGGAGGTGCTGAGCGTTCGTGCCGCGGAGACGGGGGGCATTGCTAACGTGACAAACTCTTTGCGGAGTCTGTCACTTGTCACCGTGTACGCATCCAGCCATCCAAAATCGGTCTGGCGGCCTGTTGCCTCGAAGATGAGCCGGAGTTGCGTGGACAACACCTCGCGATGTCCCATCCCGCACCACTTGGTCTGGTCCATGAGTGGGGATGAGCGGAGGTACTGCAGCATGAAAGGAGCGTACCAAGCCTGACGCAGCGCGTGGGCGAGCGAATGGTTGCGGCGGTGGATTGGAGAATGACCACTCGGATAAGTATGCGGGCAATCGTCTGGCGCTTCGCTGCAAGGGTTTGCATAGGGGGTGTTGTAGGCGCGGTCGTAGGCAAATTGAGCAGCCGCGAGCAGTATTTGCCAGTGAGGTCCGTCTACGTCGGTGCAGACTTCGAGGGCATCTGGCGTGGCTGGACGCGGCCCCACTGCAGCGAGCTGCTTTACGCACTGCACGGCATCGGTGCTGCACAGGCGGAACATGTCGCCATAGGGTTGATGCCCAAAGCCTTGGAACAACAGCCGATCCCCGGTGGCGACGATGCAAGCTTTGATGTAGTCGACAAGTCCAGACTGATCCGAGGGCTCTCCGAGCATCGCGTGCGGCACCGGCGTGCCGTCTGGATCTGGATCTGGCCGCAGGGCATCGTCGGCCATCGAAGGCTTGAAGTCAGGCCGGCAACGCATTCCATCCACCACATGGCTCGTGTGGAACAACTCATAGCCAATCCCCTCGTCGGCCAATTCGATGAATTTGCATGCCAAGGATTCTGAGACAATAATGTCGGTCCAGATCATATTCGAGTGAAGATTAGTTGCTAGGGTAGCAAAGTCACCACCGTGTCCAATCACAATCTTGCTCTGCACACACACATACACATCCCCGGCGTGGGTACATAGTGCATCCGGTCTTCTGTGGCTACGGGGTGCCAAAGGAGTCGGTCCAAGGATCAACACACACCCACACACATTGCAGCATATGGCGTCTCATCAGCTTCTGTTCCCGCGTGGCGAGGTTGCTGGCCGTGCGGGAACTAACAGTGAGTAGATGTCGGGAAGGCAACGACCGGATGGTGAACTATCGGCCATCGGGAGGGCTTGGGACACACAAGCGACTGTAGGGATGGGACCCCAAGTAGGAGCAGTGCGGCACGACAGTTGTAGGGCAAGTGTGGAGCGCATAGCTCAAGTTCACGGCTACCTCGCAAGGCATTCAGTGCAAGGGCTTCAGTCACATGGATTTGATGCTGGGGGTAGAGGGCTGCAGGCGCGAGTTGGTGGCGGTGACGCGGATTCGGATGAGGGCGGCCCAGTTTATCTTTCTCAGCCCCTTGGGACAGCCCTTGGGGGTTCCAGCCGTGGCATGGGTGGGCAAGCTCTCTTGAGACCAGGCTCTAGGGCAGGGGGGCAGCGGGGTGGCCCCGAATGGGGGCTTGGTGGTGAACAGGTGGCTGGGAGTGGCGGAGGTGAGCCGGCTTCAGAGACACAGGCAGCAGTGCGCCGCAGGCAGTCGCAGAGGGGCTCAGGTGGCCCAGCTCAGGGAGCGGAGAGGTGGTCCTATGCGTAGGCTTGGTGGTGGAAATGTGGCTCGCGCAGCTCGGGGGGCAGGAATGAACAGGCTTCAGGCACAAGGCAGCAGTGCGACGGCGGTGCGAATGCAGAGGGGCTCGGGTGGCTCAGTAAGGCTTAGGGGGCCCCATTCTTTACTAGTAAGCTCTGGAGAATCCGGATAAGTGTGCCGAGGTGTGTGCTGAATCATTTGATCCCTGGCGTGGGTACATAGTGCAGCTGATTTTCTGCAGCTACGGTTTGCCAAAGGAGTCGGTCCTAGGATAAGCACACCCATCAGAGAATCCGGATAAGTGTCTCGAAGTGTGTGCGGAATCCTTTGATTTGAAATATCATGTTCTGCAACAGAGTACGCACCAAGGGCAGATTTGTTTGCAATACTCAATTTTTAAATAAACATTATCAAGGCATGCGCGTCTTGCAAGCCCACAGAGGACGCACTATCCCATGGCACGGCTTTGCAACTGTCACACAATCGTGACTTTTGTTTTAGTGCAGCAGATTGAACTTTTATGATTTCTGCTAAATCTGAATTTCTTTGGTCCTGTGTCAGCCGCGACCGTGGCACAGTCATACCGCTTTGAGGCTGGAACAATGTACACGCTGCCCCGGAACTGTCTGCTGGGCGCTCAGCTCAGCTACTTTGCCTTCGGACATAACTCCACAGTAATCTTCATACATTCTGTGTCGCAGTGCTGTACCAAAGTTCACCGGAGCCAGAAGCCGGAAAGTAGGAAGATATTCAACTGCATGTTCCGTACGTGAAGTCCGAGAACCTCGTTCCTTCACGTCTGGACCCTAATTAACAGGAGGCCGCACGGATATGATTTGCACTATGAATAGATGTATGATGTTCTCTGTAGATAGAGTCGCTCATGTCTGACAAAGTATGAGCTGATGGCCTTAGTTAAGTCCACGCTCCAGCACGCGTGCATAATGATAGGCACCTACACATGTACAACTCTGGATTTCCTTGCGGTCAACGAGCGGGACTCCAAGGAGTCTGTTCGATGCCAAACACCTTCACGGGTCTCTACTCCCCCCCGCGTAACCACTACATGACGTTGCAGGGTCTGCAGGCTGGGCTTGACGGGGATATCGCTCATCACGATGGCGCTGAAGCTCTTCTGCGAAGTTTAACTTAGTCGAAGAGAAAGGATACAGCGAGACTGGAGGACCGATGGTAGACACTTTTGTCAAGAAGTACCTAAATGAGTTTGAAATCGCGTGGGATTTTCATCAAAAGCTCTAGTCCGTAGCAGCTGGACGTGAAGACTGAGTGATATATCTATTTGAAGACAGGCTTGGTGAGGCCGAACAGGGAAGCCACGTGTTGCATGTACTTCTAGTTCCAAGCCGCGGATGAATAAATTCCCCTGATGAATTTTCCTGATTGAAGAACTTTGGTGTTCAGCTGCTCGGGGCCTGAAGCTGGGACAGCGTCATGTTCCGCACCTCTGCCTCCCAGTGAGTTGCCACCTGCAGCAAGTGAGGCAGGCGGCGGCAGAGGCTCCACGGGCAGAGCTGGTGGCAGGGAGCAGGGTTAGGGTGTACTAGCCCATGGGCGATGCGTGGTACAGTGGTACCGTGGGCTTGACCAGTGCCGAGGGGCCCACCCACATCTTCTACGATGAAGGTGACCAGGAGCACCTGAACATGGACAAGGCGAAGTACGAGGTGGTAGGCCCGGCAGTGCAGCAGCCGTGCGGCTGGGACGAGGCGCTGCAGCAGCACTGGAGGGGGAGCTGGGTGGCAGTTCCCTGACGGACCTGGCGGTGTAGATGCAGGCAGCAGCCTTAGGGGACAAGACAGTGGGCAACTACTCGCTAAGGGCCGGGGTGCGTCCCGTGCGGTGAAGGGTATGTCCTCCCTGCAGGTGCAGGCAGCTGAGGAGCAGGGGGAGGAGCGCACGGTGTGGACGCGGCTCCTGGTGAGGCATGTCTCGGCGGTGCTTCCGGCTGGGGTTGCATCCGGTGGGCCGAGCGGAGATGGCAGTGTCGACAACGGAGCCAAACCGTCTCCATCGGAGCCTGCTATTCGCCGGCTCTATCGAAGACGGAGCTTGCATGCCCGCGGTTCCGATGGAGACGGGACACGTCGGAGCCTAGATTTTGAGGCTCCATCGGAGACAGGAGGGTGGTAAAAATCGTGGACCGGTGGACGGAGACGGGTTGGTCCCGTTGTTAACACTGGTGCATTCGGTCTCGACGGAGACGGGACACATCGGAGCCGGATATTTTCAAGATCTATCGGAGATGGAGGCCGCGTGCCCGTGGCTCCGATGGAGACGGGACACGTCGGAACCTGAATTTTGAGGCTCCATCGGAGCCGGCGCCTGAAAGAAATCGTAGACCGGTGGTCGGAGACGGGTTGGCTCCTTCTCCGTTGTTGACACTGGGAGATGGAGCTGCTCGGGGCACCTACGTGGTGTTTGCTTTTGCCATATTTGGAAAGCCAATCACTAGTGTCTCCATCCTCAAGGAGCACATCCGTGTGCCCGAAGGCGTCATCTGGGTGGCTCCAAAAGGAGAAGGGCAGGCGGCATGTGCGTCATCTCGGTGGTCCTCCACAAGGAGAAGGGCAGGCGGCATGCGCGTCATCTCGGTGGTCCTCCGCAAGGAGAAGGGCAGGCGGCATGCGCTGGCCCCGGTGGTCCTCCACAAGGAGAAGGGCAGGCGGCATGTGCGTCATCTCTGTTGGTCCTCCACAAGGAGAAGGGCAGGCGGCATGTGCGTCATCTCGGTGGTCCTCCACAAGCAAGGAGAAGGGTATGGCATGCGCCGTCATTCGGTGGTCCTCCACAAGGAGAAGGGCAGGCGGCATAAAGGCCATCTCGGTGGTCCTCCATGAGAAGGGCAGGCGGTAATGTGCGTCATCTCGTGTGGTCCTCCACAAGGAGAAGGGCAGGCGGCATGTGCGCCATCTCGGTGGTCCTCCACAAGTAGGTGGCAGGCGGCATGTGCGTCATCTCGGTGGTCCTCCACAGAGAGCTGGCAGGCGTGCATGTGCGGCTATCTCGGTATCTCCACAAGGAGAAGGGCAAAGGCCATCTCGACCTGCCTCCACAAGGAGAAGGGCAGATGTATGTGCGCTGCCATCCCGGTGGTCCCCGCAAGTGAGAAAAGGGCAGGCGGTATGTGCGTGCCATTCCGGTGTCTCCTCGCAAGGGCAGGGCAGGCGGCATGCGGTCAGACCTCGTGGTCCTCCACAAGGAGAAGGGCAGGCGGCATATGCGTGCCATTCCCCCGTGGTCCTCCGCAAGGAGAAGGGCAGGCGGCATGTGCGTCATCTCGGTGGTCCTCCACAAGGAGAAGGGCAGGCGGCATGTGCGTCTGAAGCGGAGGCTCACCATTACCGCACTGGGCGCTGCATCTAATGATCTCTGTTACATGGCAATGCCATGTACATTTTAGAGGTGTCTGCGCCGGTAGATTGACCAGAGTTTCCTGAGCCATCAGATCAAAGTCATCAGTTGTGTGCCCCTCTGCCGTATGCGCATTTATCACCTTTGGCCGGCCTGACCCAGGTTCGGCCATACCACGGGAGCAGGGCAGCTCAACATAGAAGGTGCTGTCGGAAACTTCTATGACTGCAGCTACTGGCGGCTGCCGGGGGGCTGGGGGAACTTCTATGGCTGCAGCTACTGGCGGCTG
>LGRX02010774.1:0-39105 GCA_001247695.2 Cymbomonas tetramitiformis
TCGCGAATTCCCACATTCGCGAATTCCTACAGAACGAATACATGTTTGTATATATGCATATATATCTCTCACATATTTGGCGAAATAAATACTAACCGTTGAGAAACCGCTACTACTAACCGTTTGAGTCAACAATGTTTTTAGTTAGTATATATGTTCGGATAAATCTTTGACCAGTCAACGTTTTATCAACTGATGATATTAACGTTGCGCCCACGCAAGAACCGACCACAAAAGCTGATAATTCATACTGCATTATTTCCTAGCCGTGTTATTCTTGCACAGCAAACCAAATGAAGTTTCAGATGCAGCGATACATAATAACTATACAGCATGCATACGAGCATGCAATGGATGGGTAGACAGCCACCTAGGCACAAGGAATCGCACAACGCAAGGGAACACAATTCAGGCACACGTTGACAATATATATTTCTAATATTACACCTTTTAAAATATTACTCGAAATGGTTTTGTGTTTTCTATCCTAGTGCTATTCTTTTGTTTTTGGCCAACCCTAGTTGGCAGTATCACATTCATCAACCTGACAGCAACACTATCTATACGCATGCGACCTCAGCGACATGAGAACATCTCCAGCGGCATCAACGCAGTTGCTCGTTCCAGCGACATCTGCAGTTGCGCAACCCCGACCTAGTTAGCACAAAATGATATGCAGAACAGAAACGGATTATGCGATAGAATGGAGGACAGGGACAACGCGCACACATATACCAATATTAACAAACTCACCTGCGTGTATGGAAGCAGTGATGATCTTGGTCGTTCCCACATGCGCGCTGCAGCCGAAATACATACGGCGTTGTTAGCACAAAATAAATACACATCACATCATATACAACAAGAAACTCAAAATCTCAGCGGGGTGAGTTGGCTTTGAACCAACAACTCCTAGACCGGTGGTCTGGCGAGATGCAACACATATCACCCCTTTCCACTAGATATACAAAGAATAAGCAACATGCAGACGCACGCATGCGAGCCAGCACAGCAAATAATACCCTCGCAAATAACACTCAACCCTCGCAAACGAGCTACCCGTGCAACAGATAATGACAAAAATGAAAGGCTACAAAAAGCACTATAAGCAGGTCAGTGCTTCACACTGCTCTGCTGCGGTTGGCGGCCTGGGATAGATAACTTTTGTGACAGCCTCTCATGGTCTGGAAGATGTTATCTTCACTTCTATCTTGTGTCTATCTACACGTGAACGGCTACTCGCTACAGGCCGCGGTTGGTGATGGTCGAATGATATTTCGATTCGATATTTAGATATCGTCTATCACTGGAGTGTCAGCCGTCAGATGAAAACAAATATACCGATCGAATAAAAATGGGTCGGCAGCTTGGCACAGGCTACTGGCACGAAGATCGATCCAGAATTCCAGAATTCGTCGCCCGCGGCCTGTAGATGTAGTGTCATGGTGCTGTAGCTCGTCACGTGTAGATAGAAGATAGAAGCCACTCCGAGCCGCCATCACAAAGACAACCGCTGACCAGCCCAACGCAGTATGCTGCACTGGTCTGCTTGTATTTTTCGGTGCTGTTCATGTTGTGATTATATTTTGCACGAGTAGCTCGCATTTTATTGTCGGTGAGGGTTTTCGTAGTGTGTATGAGTGTCTGTTTTGTTGCGCTTGCTCGCATGCATGCGTCCACATGTTGTTTATTGCATGCCTAGAAGGGGGTGATAGTGCGCATCTCTCCAGCCCAACGGGCTGTGAGTTGTTGGTTCGAAGCCAACTCACCCCGCTGAGTTTTTGAGTTTCCTGTGTTACTGTTGCATAATTCCTTATGCCTTTTATACTAACAACGCAGTATGTATTTCGGCTGCAGCGCGCATGTGGGACCGACCAAGAGCATCACTGCTTCCATACACGCAGGTGAGTTTGTTCATATTGTTATATGTGTGTGCGTTGTTGCTGCCTTCCATGATAAGGTCCGTTTCTGTGATGTATATCATTTTGTGCTAACTAGGTCGGGGTTGCGCAACTGCAGATGTCGCTGGAACGAGCAACTGCGTTGATGCCGCCGGAGATGTTCTCATATCGCTGAGGTCGCATGCGTATAGATAGTGTTGCTGTCAGGTTGATGAATGTGATACTGCCAACTAGGGTTGGCCATATACAAAAGTATAGCACTAGGTTAGAAAACACAAAACCATTTCGAGTAATATTTTAAAAGGTGTAATATTAGAAATGTCAAATGTGTATTGTCAACGTGTGCCTGAATTGTGTTCCCTTGCGTTGTGCGATTCCTTGTGCCTAGGTGGCTGCATAGTTATAGTTATCCATTGCATGCTCGCATGCATGCTGTATAGTTATTATGTATCACTGCATCTGAAACTTCATTTGGTTTGCTGTGCAAGAATAACACGGCTAGGAAAGAATGCAGTATGAATTATCAGCTTTGGTGGTTCTTGCGTGGGCACAACGTTAATAGGACGTTGAATTTCAAAAATGTTACCCTGTAAATCGTTTGGGGGGGTTTTAGGCTTGAGGTCCAAACCCCCAATAATCTATTTACATGACTTTTTGTTGAATTTCAACGTCCTATAATATCAGTTGATAAAACGTTGAGCGGTCAAAGATTTATCCGAACAATCATACCAACTAAATAAATTGTTCACTCAAACGGATAGTAGTAGTGGTTTCTCAACGGTTAGTAGTATTTATTTCGGCAAATCTGTGATATATATATACATATATACAAACATGTATTCATTCTGTAGGAATTCGCGAATGTGGGAATTCGCGAATTGGGAATACGCGAATTCATGCAGTGTAATAAGCTGAGTATGAACTGAGTATGAACTGAGTATGAACTGAGTATGAACTGAGTCGCTCAGTTCGCACTCAGATCACCCTCAGTTCGCACTCAGATCACCCTCAGTTCGCACTCAGTTCGCACTCAGATCACCCTCAGATCGCACTCAGATCACCCTCAATTCGCACTCAGTTTACCCTCAGTTTGCCCTCAGTTCACACTCAATTGAGTGGGAATTGAGGCCTTATTTTTCTGTGAGTGCACAGTTGATGGCTATGAGACCTCCCACCCCAACAGTCCACAGCAGTAGCCAAAGCCGGGCTTATCAGCCTCACCTCTCGAGAGTGCAGCACCCAGTCAGGATTTTGGTGTTGTTCTGCGGTACCGGCTCAGTGGAGCAGCAGTTCCAACGTCAGTTCAGGGACTGCGAGGTGGTAACAGTGGACATCCTACCAAAGTGGCAAGCCACGTGCACAGAGGACATCCTTCACTGGAACTACAAGCTCTACCCGCGGCATCATTTCGACGTCATCTGGGCCAGCCCCCCCTGCAAGGAGTACAGCAAGGCGAAGACACTGGGGGCTCCAGATCTGAAGCTGGCGGACAGGCGCGTGCGGCGTACCAGGAAGATCATTGAGTTTTACGATCCTGCGTATTTCTTCATAGAAAACCCCGCTGGCGACACGCTGCGAGGATTGCACACGCGCGCCGTAATGAAAGGTCTGCCAGAGCCGCTGTTGACCACCTATTGTAAGTATGGCACACCGTACATGAAGCCAACTCACATATGGACAAATGCAGCACCTTCAGTACCTTTGTTGCTGTGCACCCACACGACTCCCTGCCCTGCGCGAGCGATGCTAGGGAGGCACGAGAACACGGCCCAGGGGGGCATCTCCTCGGCTAACACCCGCGGTATGGGTTCAGCCCAAGCAGTATATGCACTACCTCGCGCGTTACTGCACCACCTGTTTTGCGAACTGAAGCTGAACGAGCGCATGAAGGAGGAGAGCGCGCTCGCGGTAATGAACCTCATTTCGACGCTGACAGCGAGGACTGACACGTGCGAGTTTCAAGATACCGAGGCTGGTCAGCCACGGGGCGCAATGACCGCGGAAGACCCGTGATCTGGAAGTGCTGAGGTTGCCAAACCTGATGAGCGTTGGCAGCGTGAGACGGTGAAGCGCCTTGGCGAACCCGGATTGCGGAAGGGGACCCAGACCCAAGGACTGGGGGGCACGGACCCAAGAACCGTAAGGGGGACCCGGACCCGAGGACTGGGGGGCACGGACCCAAGAACCGTATGGGGGACCCGGACCCGAGGACTGGGGGGCACGGACCCGAGAACCGAGGGCTTAGCAGCCCGATCTTGTCGCAAAGTGCATGCTAACCTTCCCTGACTATGTACATAAGAGCACGCAGGACAGCCTAGCGAGGACGTAGGCGCGCCGCAAAGGGGGGGAGAGTTGTACTAGGGTGTATCGCGAGTCAGACGAGAGACAGACGTGTCAGAATGACGAGTGACAGCACCAATGACAGTCACCAGTATGACCGCGAGGTATGACGAGGGTGACTGACAGCTTGTGACTTTTTGAACATCTGCAACCACAGCAGATCAGGTTGAGAGAATTGGTGGGAAACCATTCCAGAAATGGGGGGAACCATTTTATATTCAAACAGCCACACAGATCTGGAGGGAAACCAGGAGAGCCCCAGATCTTGCCACATCATCAGATCTATGACTATTCAGCAATTCAGAGCAGAGATCATTGTATGACTGGCAGCTGCAGCCCAAGGGCTAAATGACAAGACAGGTCATAGGATATGTGAACATGAAGTGACTGAGCACTGTGACTGTCGCATTCGGATGAGATCTGAGGGAATTCGAGTCGACATGTTACTACTTAAAGAGCTGAACAAGCTCTCATGTCAGTTTTTGAATTAGTTACACATTGGCACTGACCTCTGGTGTCTTGTAACTTCAAACAGTGAAAGTTCACCCAAGTTATATGAAATATCCGACAGTATACAAAGCATTCCGATATCACCCTATGGTCCCAGGACCATATTCCCTGTAAGTGTTACTTGCACCCTTGTGAGACTGGTTCAGTCCTCACAGCCGAACAGTCATACAGGGGGCAGTACTGGATATTAAGTCCCCCGTGAGAATCCTTCGACGAGAGGGCCGCCAAGCTCCTCATCAAGAAGTGTTCGACAGCAAGGCTGAACGCTTCTCTGGTGTGGAGAAACATGTCGGCAGCATCTTCGCCAGGATTGTTACGGCATTACGGGATGCTTTCATCAACGAGGAGACCGCCTTCGCCTCCTTGTTCGACCTCGAGGACGCCTCCTTGCCTATTCACGCTGAGGCGAATAAGCTGTTGTTCAACACCCTCGAGCTGATTATTTCTCCGACGTCACCTGCTGCCGACTGGATGGAGAGCTCCGCCGACTCCCATCCCTTTGATGGCAAAACGTGTATTGTTGGAGGTCGCCCGCATGCTCCTCGACACTGGTGGGCCCTTCCAGGGGACCACTAGGTTGGTAATAACGCGTGAAATGCGTTTAAACGTGTACCCCCTTTTGGCATTTAAATTAAACGTGCACCCTGCCCCCCCCATACTTAAGCCCCCCATACTTAAGGCTCCCAACGCCCACTACGACGGTCCCGGATTCCCGGAACGATGTGGAATCTGGAATGACCCGGCCGAGCGACCCGAGTTGTCGAAATATTTTGGAGTTCAAATCCACGCGACACGCGAACTACAGTTTCATGCAGTGTTGTCCCAGTATACTGTTGTCGATACAGTCGAACGACTGTAAAATGAGACAATCGCAGTCCAAAAAGGAAAAAGGGTTACATACACACCCTATATCACTCATCATTCACCGTTAGCACACCGCCATCTTCGTATATCACATACGCAGTAAGGCAACTGAATAGGTAAATATGGTGAGAGGGATTGCAGTTGTGAAGGAGACTGCCGTGAGGTTTTTGTGGTGGTTCGTAAAGTAGAGGGCAAGGAAGGAGATATGTTGCCGGCAGGCGGAAACGGCGGTGCAAGGCAACACTGCAAGTGTTTATTTTGTGGTGTTGTCTTTGCCGCCCAAACCGCGCGCATTTTATCCCACCTGTGTGGTATCTCTGGCGAAGGTGTTGCGATATGCATAGGAGTAGTTCGGCAGAGTGATGAGACCGAGGTAGACTATCGGCAGCGTAACGAATATTATCAGCATGCCAAGGCAAGGTGCAACACTGTGCGCGAGTCACAGAAGGGTGAAAAGGACAAGAAACGCGAACGCGATGGTCTGAATCAAGCTACTGTACTGCAGGCGTGTTTGGGACAGCTAAGGCGCGTAAGCAGACGTCTATCAAGGCGGGTTTCATGGGAAGCAAGTGCTCAAAAACTGGCTGATGAGGCACTCGCGCACGCCTTTTACACTGCCAATGTTGCGCCAAACGTTCTCGACAAATTAGACTTCTTTGTAGGTCTTGCCTATGCTGCTCCAGAACGCCATGTCGTTGAAGGTCCTATGCTAAAAGCCGATGCCGATATAATCAAAGCCCAAATTCTTACAAACAAAGAGTGCGCCTGTTGAGAAGCTTGGTAGCACGATAGTTTCAGATGTGGCTACGGATGGTTGCAAGAGGCCAATAAACAATCTCATTGATACAGTAAGTCGCGGTCTCTAAGAAATTGCATCTACAAGAAACCAGCTGCTAGGTTTCTCTCCAAAAGTTAAGAAACGCCGTAAGAAACCACCCGTTAGATTTTCCATGGGAGAGGTCTTGAAAATCCTCCGATTGAGAAAAAAACTGACGCTAGAGTCGTCAACCTAGTCCTCACGGAAAAGCTGCAGTCGGTAGCACTTCACTTGTGTCGCATGATCTTTTATTTTTGTCGCACCATGCGACATATCAATTATATTCTGGGACGGCAAAAGTGAGTACGGGGCTCATTATTGTCGCAGTGCGACAAACAGTGAGTACGGGGCTCATTATTGTCGCAGCGACACAAAGAAGACTGATATTTATGGACAGAATCTAGAAAAGTTGTACAAAAGATTATGACTGTAAACATAATATTACAGTTTACGGAAGAAACAATTTTGACACGCTGGCATATTCAAACTAACTAACAATCGACAGGAGAATGCGCTCACGTTAGCACAGCATGATTCTATTTTCTACTCTATTTTCATTACATTACTATGCATATACATTTACAATAAAAGCGCAGTGCATACTATTTCGAATATGAAGTCACAGCTATGAACAAAACAAATCCTATCAAGGAGTGACTTCTGATATCCAAAAGCTAAGCAGGATGATGGGCACAGCAACATGCAATTCGCCAGCGACGAAAGTTAAACTGAAATACCTGCACACAGCGAACGCTAAAACGTCAGAACGAAGTGAAAAAATATTGCAAAAATCATAAAAACAGTCAGGCAAACATTCGAGAACCGAATAAGCAAAATAGCTCAAAATACACTCTTCACAAATTCCACACGGCAACATGCGTCTCGCCGATGATCATAAAAGATTAGAAAAACCTGCACGCAGTAAACGCAGACAAGTCAGAAATAAGATGAAATGACATAACCAGTTGCACACGCCATGGGTAACAGCACACACGCGAAACAAGCAATCAGGAAGGCAAGCAGGCATTCAGCAATGCGGCGAAACAGGAATATCCTGCAAAATTACAGAGCGCAAAGTCAGTGAGAGCGGTGGGACTCGAAACCACGCTGCACAATCTGTGCAGATATCGCCCTCGGAAAAACGCACACAACAGGGGAAACGAACAGAACGAACGAATACAAAACAGGCGCTCGAAAACCAATAGTAAATTCCTGCAAAATATCAGTTAGTGAAAGCTTGTGACAACATGAAAACCGTCGGGCTTAGGCACAGCCCGTCAGCCGGCCTACAAGAACGAATGCCGTCTACGAAGAACTTTAAGTGCCGCCAGCAACCGAATGCTGCTGGCGGCGTCACGCGTAGAGCAACAACGAACGCGACTTGTAGAACAACGAAAAGCAACTCAGCAAGAATGTTACGATCTAACTGGAAATTAGTTAGTATGCAAGGAAAAAATACATGCAGCAGGACAAAGCAGGACACATCAGAAAACAGTGTGAGGTGCGCCGCACAACCAAAGCGTCAAGAGTGAACGTATGTGTCAAAATCGAGATAATATCGGATATGTGAAATCAGCCAGCCGCAGCCGCGGCCCGCGTGGGTCTCACCGGTGAGCCGATTTCGCCATGACATGACATGCGTTGCCATGTTGATGTCGACCGGACGATGGATGGAGGTCACATCGACATGTCTAGCGGGTGTGGCATTCAACTGTGACACTGTAATCTTTGTGCGACGAAAGAAAGCACCGTGCCGCAAATACCATGCCATGTCAGCATGCATGTTGCGAAAGCCTGTATTCAGTCGCATCGCATTTGTCGCGACGACGCCACACTTAAGGGCTTTTTGTGGTGCAGCTTTTTAATTTACCAATATATAAATCGAAACTGATCGCGTCGGTGATTGGCGTAGCCAGCGTCTGCAAACCATCTCGCTTTTGTCGTGCGATCCCTTTTCCTTGTCGTCCCATATTCATGGTGCCTATCTCAGGTGCTCGCACTTCTTATTGGCGGTTACGCGTGATCGGTCGAAAATATCTCATGTAAGCCACCCTGAAATCTGTAGCACGTGCTCCTTCTACGTGCACAATCAGCTTATGGTATTTCGCGTGTGACCCATATTCATGGAGTTTATCTAATCTCATGGCTTCTCTGATTGGCGATTATGCGCGATCGGTCGGAAATATCTTTTATACGCCATCTGAAATCTGTCGCGCTGATAACCTCTGCATGAATATCCATAATTCGATACTACGCCCAGGAATATTCTATGCGTCTCTGATTGGCGGCAATGCTCGATCGATTTGTATAACTCTCCTGCTAGCCATATAAAGGTGACCGGTGTGCACTGCAACATAATTATATATGGGCGGTTACTCCCGATCTGTCGGGGAAATCACACTGTTTCCGTAAAAAAGGGGCCCCAAAAAGTTAAGCGCCGTGACACTTGAGACAGTTCTGGTAGTATCGTGTATGTCGATGTCACTTTTTCCAGGAAACCCTGTTTCGCTCCTATAAGGGAAACGCAGGACCTTGCAGTTTTTTTTTTTTTGAAAAAGCTGCGAACCGTCGTTGTATAATGTTGAGTATAATCGGATCTTTTTGCGACACGACAGAAAAAATACCCCTCGCGACAAAAGAAAGGCGCTTCCGCTGCAGTCTTCCCTTGCGGCAATTCAACTTCAAAATCTCACCTTACACCAACTCAGATATGTCGTGAATGCGGTAATTGTCCCGAGGATGGCTTACCCGCTGAAAGTCACTTCAATCATTGCCACCTCCTCAGAAAACATTGCCCGTACCCTTGATTGTAAAATTGCTAAATTTATCCTCAGCTACATCGTGGGATGCACCACGGACACAAATCATCAGATTGTTTGGACACCGGTATGTTACACCGGTATGTGTCTATTAACCGAAGATTGATTGTAGCCAACTTTAGGGCCCTTTATGTTGGCTATAGCCAACTTAAATTTGGCAAGCTCTATCAGGCGCTGCCGGTATCCGAATTTAGATTTTATTAGCTCAAAATGACCGCGAAGATATCGATGTCCTCTTTCAGGCACGTATCTACACTATCCGCGAATCCAATTGATCGATGCGCAATTTTCGGGCGTATCCAATGGGGGCTAAATCTGGTGAAAATTCTAAACAACTTTTGGAGTTTGCATGCCCATGCTACTTCAACCAATAGTTTGAGGGTCAAGATGACCTCCGATCAAATTTTTGATAAGACACTGCAGAAAGAGCAGCTCGAGAACTTGACGACGCGGGTCTCCAAAATTTCAAAGGATCTTCGAGGAAGCCCCCATCACCCCTTTAGCTTATGTTGGTTGTAGCCAACTTAAGCAATATTGCAAAATACCCATATCACTTCAACCAATATTTTGAGGGTCAAGATGACCCGTCCGATCAGATGTTTGACAAGACACTGCAAAAAGAGCAGCTCGAGCAAGGCACTGCATGGATACGACTAATATTCATGAATATGAGTATGAATACCCCCAAAAATTGATATTCATACTCATGACTAACATCAAAATTTAATATTCATACTCATGAATGCAAATTTTATTTATTATTCATATTCAACTCAAATTTATTATTTATTATAATACATTTACGTCGATGAGTAAGGCAAGGCCTTCGGAACGATCTACTAGAGTCTGTTCCCCTCATACATAACTGTCTACAGCACGTGGCTGTCAAAATCCGGACTGTATACGATGGTATCGTCCATGAAAATGACAAGGAATCGATCGATGAAGTCGAAGAATGCCCGATTTCCTACACGTAGAGCTGTTGCAGGAGCATTGGTCAATCCGAAAGGCATGACTGTCCACTCATAGGAACCGTATCTGGTGCGAATAGCTGTTTTGTGAATGTCATCTGGATGTATAGGGATCTGATGGAAAAACTGATTGAAGTCAAATCTGCTAAACTATCGTGCGCCTTTCAGCTGCTCAAGAAGGGTGTCGTGAGGTGGCAATGGATACGTGTCCTTAATTGTGATGTTATTAAGGGCTCGATAATCACAGCACATCCTCCACTTCCCACCTGGCTTAGGAGCGAAAATGATAGGACATCCATATGGAGATGATGACGGACGAAGGATACCCAAGTCGACATATTTGATGATCTGTCGTTTGAGTTCTTCCATCATGGGAACTGGGATGGTACGTACTGGCTGCGATGGTGGTTTGTGCCCAGGTTCAATGTTGATTCTATGATAACCACCTTCAAACCGTTCTGGCCTATGACCAGCTGGAAGATCCTCCTGGAATATGTCTGAAAAGTCTTCTCTCACTTGATCACGTGCTGCTGTGACCTCGGGGTCTTCCATAGTGGTGTCTGTGTCTGATGCTGTAAAGACCAGTTCACCGTCGACCTCTGAGAGAAAAAAAAGATAAGCTACGGCTTCTTCAGCCGAACCACTGGATCGAATGCGACGAAGGTGCTTTCTCATGGTGGTGGCGCTGACCAATTCCATTTCAGGAAGGTCATCTGAGTCTGGAGTCTGCTCAACTCTGGACAATACTGTGCGAATACTGGAGCCTGATGAATGCTTCCTAGTAATCGTCAGATTTTTGGTCTGAAAGTCAATGTGTGGATTCCTCCTCTCCAACCAATCTTGACCCAGAATGACAGTGAATGGTTTCATGTCAATGATGTAGAAATCTTCTGCATCCTTATACTTGCCCAGAGAAAATGTAGCCTTGGGAAGATAGGATGTACATGGTAGTTGGCTTCCTCCAGCCAATCCCACTGAAAATGATGAAGAATCTGTGGGTGTTATACCAAGCTGAGCAGCAAACTGTCTGTCGATGAAAGACGATGTGGCTCCTGGATCTACCAAAATGTGAGTACTCTGTCCATATACTTTCCCTTTGTACAACAACAGCTTCTTCTGTGATTTCAGCTGTGCTGTTTGAGACTGCATCTGTGCGATGTGTTCTGAGGGATTGTCCATCTGCTGAAACTGCAATGTCAGACTGGAAAGGACTTCTTCTGAGATACTCTCAACCCGGCCACTTGCTTCAGTGGCATCTTCAGGCTGATCTACCCTCGGGGTGCTCTCAACACCGGTACCTGCGCAGTACCCTGAGAGTTTCCCTGAGGAGCTGGAGCTGAAGTTGGAGCTGGAGCTGGAGTTGCAACTGCTGCATTGATGCTGTGCTGACTCTTCAGTTCCTTGACCAAGGTGTTGATCGTATTGACGAGTTTGCCAGACCCATCCTTAGCACCCTGATTCTGCTGCTGCTGTTGTCTCCGATTCTGGTAAGGACTCTGAGCTGGTGGCTTGCCCTTGATCTCCTTTCCATCATTGGTCCTGGTGGCAAAACAATCCTTCTCGATGTGACCTGGACGACCACAACGATTGCAAGTTTTATCATTCTGTGATTTTCCTTTTCCTTTTCCCTTGCCTTTTCCACCTTTTCCCTTGTTCCGATTCTGATTGGAGTTCTGGCTGCCATTCTGATTCTGATTCCGATTTCTGTTGAATCTGTCATATGGCTTCTGGCCACGTCCTTTGTCCTTTTCCTTCTTGGATGGACCTCCAGATGACTGCTCCTTCTGACCCCGATAGTGAAGGGTTTCTGATTGCTTTGAGTGAATGACGTAGTTCAAATCAAGCAATACCTGTGTGGTTTCTTGCCACGACAGATTGTTCCTCTGCTCTTCTGTCAGGTATCTGAGCTGGAACTGTCTGCGGAGATCAGGATTCATACTGGTGACGAATCTGTCCTTTATTAGCACATCATTCAAATCAACTGCTGCTAAAGAAGCCAGTGATGTAAATGTGCGCAAATAATCTGCAAAGGTTTGGGTTCCTTGAGTCAGTGCCATAAGGTGTTTCTTGGCTACTGATCTCTTATGAGGATTACCAAATTGTCTGAGGAATGTCTGTCTGACCATCTCATAAGTGACATATGGCTGTTTTGCCAAGACCTGAAAATAGTGTCTATCGTTATTCTGTATGAGAGTCAAAAACACTGTGATCAAGTCCTTATCATTGACACCTGGATAGGTGAACTGAAAATATCTGTCCACCGTGTCCAACCAGACCTCTGCGTCCTGTCCTGATTTGAATTCCCTAGGTGGTGTCATTTTCACCTTTGGGACCAAACTAGGTGGAGCTGGTGCTGGTACTGAATCTGCATCTGGATCTACAAAAACCATCGGAGGACTGTCTTCAGTGTACTCGGTTTCTGGTGCCTGAGGCTCATTGGCAGGATCCTTGTATCGGCTCATATCTGGCTTCATGCGACTGATGTTGTCATAATAGCCTATGTGGTCATATCTGGTTAGTGTATCGGCATAACCAGCGATCCACTTCGGGATTTTAAACCGACTGTATGCATCGTATGAACCGAGGATGTCGAAAAACCATGTAGAATGATCTGGGTTGATATCAGGAATCTCATGCTCTTCCTCTTCGATTGTAACCATCTAAAAACAAAACACAACACCAAAATACCTTCAGCTAATTGTCTAACCGAGTGTATGTGATTTATATGTTATATATGGTATATCGGTATGTTTACATACATATAGTACATTCGTACATAATAATGAGGTAAGTATATATATATATATATCCACCTTCTTCCCCCCTCAAGGAAGCGTGTGATATAAGGCAGTTGTCAATTGCCTTTACCTCATAATAGCATGCATTCCATATAGGAAGCATCTGTTACAGTTCTTGGGTTGTTGCCCGATATATAATCATGTCTGTGTCGAAAACAGCATGATATGTTAATGCCAAACACGAAGTTTTTCGAATATATAGTAGCATTTTAGGGCATGTCATGTTACAGTGGCCCATATACCCAATAATATGATTAGGGTGTTACATGATATCAGTAACCCTAAAATAGGTAAAAATATAAGCAGTATAATTTTTTTGCAAATGTTTTTAAGCAAAACTGCATATGATACCAAACTGAATGTTACAGGATGTTCAGAAGGTACGTCACACCCCCTGACACACACATTCAGATTTTAGGGTGTTACAGGGTGTTACACGTGTTATGTCATTCAGGGATTGTTATTTGATAGCTAAATATTCATTATAGCAAAAAAAAATCAATCCCAAATTTTCAAAAGATTACACGTAGAACATTTTGACCGATTTATTGTTACAGCCAATATGTACACCCCTACATATTCCACACCTATTATCTAGGGTGTTACACGAGATATGACATGTGTCATTATGATTTCCTCATACCTTAATAGGTATAGAATCATAATATCAAATAAAACAAGGTTCAATTTTCAATTTTCAAATTAATCGCCAAAGAATTTTACCGATTTTGGCCATTTTTCAACATATATATATATATGTTGATATATGTACATATCTCTGTGTGTGTGGAATGTAAAGTACAGAATCACTGCAATAAACTTTACTTTTGCACATGACAAATTTCATGGCAAATAAGTAAATTATGCTGTATATCAACATCTATGGTTGATTGCATTTCTGGGTTTTACTGATTTAAACCCATGGCAGTAAATGTACATTCTGATGATATATAGAGTTATCAACTTAAGTGGGAACATCCATTTAGGAACATCCACTTTAGTGATATTTGTCAATCTATGATCTGTTGTGAGCATAGGTCTGTGCTCTAAGATTTATCAAAATGATATTTCTTATTTAGAACATATATGGACATTGCTTGATATAATCACAGCAATTTGACACAACACATTTGTATGTGTGTGCTGTCCTCAAAAACTATTATCAGATGTCATGTAGATACTGATCTGAGAGTTACATGCATTTGAACTGATCAAATCTGAATCAATTATCATTATGCAATGTAGTTTTTGATGTTGCTCCAGCGATGATATGTGGAATGACGAGTGGACTGCACCCAACAGTTACCAGCTGTTGCATGGGTGCAGTATCTTGCCTTCGGGTCTGGAGATAACTCCATCCAGCCCTACAGCATGTTGATTTATCTGTTCCCATATCTATCACAATCGCTGACACTTTCCACGCACATGTGTTTGGAAAGTGGTATCTACATTATCATATACATGATAGATATTTAAGTTAATCAATTCACTTTGAATCAGTGAATATTAATACATACAATGCAATGTGTGTGCATGCATGCAGTGCTTACTGATTAGCACTTTTGTCAGTGTGTGTGTGTGTGTAACTTTTACACACTTTGCAGTAAGATAACTTCTGGACATTACAACATTTCCAGACAGTTCATCATGCAGGATTATCAGCATACCATGCACTGAATACATCTAGCATGATATATTAAGCTTAGGAGTATTGTAATTCCAAAATAATCTCATTTACAAAATGAGTTGCTGGGTATATTTCACATACAGCTCCGGTGAGTATCCTTTCAGTAATCCACAGTAGAACAATATGTTGTCCGAGGAGTATCTCGACTCCACCGGGTCACATTGAGCTAATTACTGTGTTAAGATTACTGAACAGGCACCTTATACTGTATGGGTTCTAATATAGTTAGCATGCACTGCAAATGAATGCTTTGTGCACATCTATTCCAACTGTTACCGTGATCAAGTTGGATCATATAGAACATCTGTTATCCCAATGCATGCACAACTTACAGTGTGGCAGTCATTCAGTATAAGATGTACATATACTCAGATGCTGCAAGTAATATGTGCTGTAAGTTAGTGTATGCTCAAATAAACATTTTGCACACTATACTTCAAATAAGTATGAAATGCTGTACTCTAATCATCAGCATTAGAAATATTGATGCAGTCATCAGAACATAGTGTGAATTGTTGCAGTATGGTGATCATACATTCACAGCAATATAGTGACCATGCGTCCACAGCAGTATGGTGATCATGCGTCCACAGCAGTATGGTGATCATGCGTCCACAGCAGTATGACGATCATGCGTCCACAGCATCCCTGCAAGTATACAATCATTCTGCAGAGGATACTGACGCGCGTACACATTTTATATGTATCGCTGCATAAAGACGAGTTAGGAATCATGCGCCCTAAAAACGTGCGTCCATTGCATCAGATGAATCATGACATCGCGCTGACGTGCACATCGCGCACACGAGCATCACATCAGTGCACATCGCGCTGACGAGCTAAAAAATCATCATACGAGCATTTGCGAAAATCGATTGCTGATGTACGTCGCATACTGATGATCGCTGATTTACGTCGCATGAACGAATGCGAGCGCGCTGTTAAACGAAATTCTGTGCGTCCAGTCGCAGTTGATGTAAATCATATGTGCTGACGATCATTTTCGTTCGCGCATCTGCATCTCGCATACTGTGACATTCCTGCGAATTTTGACATTATTTGCATGCGTTCCGTACACTGTGCGCACACCTGGTCGCTTATAGAATCAAGACGACTTCGCTGCGGATGCTGTTAGCTGCGAATATGTTCGCGATGAAAAATCTCCTCGCGCAATCCGTGTGCTGACAATATTCGAGCGTATATTATTCAATTTGCAGATATTCAATATCACTGCGAGCGCTGTCGCTTATGCGCCTGCAACCTGCAACCTGTGAACAATACACTGTATACTATCTCTGACGCTGCACTCACTTGAGTTCTCTTTTCGTGCCTTGACGAGTTTTAGGAGAATACCATATGATACGGCGAGATATACAGGCCGTGAGTATATTATCAATATACAAATTAACACTGCGAAGTTGGACAGCAACGCGAGTGTACGAAATAGCGGGTGATGAGTGCAGTCTCTGAGTGAAGATCTGCTTGAAGCCCAACGCTTCCTCATCTTATACCTTACGTCTCCTATCATCATAGATAGTACCGCCATTGGGTTGTGAACCCGAGACGTAGGTTGAACGACCAGTATTGTGATAACGAATAGTTCGTTCATACTGTGCATGCGTGTTCCGCACATGCTTAAAGCCAAGATGGTTCTTGTTTGTATTCAAGATGTATCTTGCTTTGCCATCTTCGAGTTCGACATACGAACTCTCGATGACAGGGTCATTCAAGTCTTTCCTTGAATAATGACAGATGATGTGACTTATCATCTGACGACAGGTACAGTCATGGTCGACCGTACTGACGACTGTCATAATAATATATGACTCGACCGACTGTCATAATAATATATGACACGACCGACTGTCATAATAATATATGACACGACCGACATGACATGGTATGACATGGTATGCCATGTCTGACAGGTATGACACGTATGACATGTATGACACATATGTCATCGGTCATGACCCTGACAACGAGGCGGGGCCTGGACGCACGTACCACGAATACTCCGACTGTCCCCAGGGTGGCATGCGACATCATTCAGGGTCGACGCTGGCAGGTAACACTTCACTTTTGTCGCACGATCTTTTATTTTTGTCGCACCATGCGACATATCAATTATATTCTGGGACGACAAAAGTGAGTGCGGGGCTCATTGTTGTCGCAGTGCGACAAACAGTGAGTGCGGGGCTCATTATTGTCGCAGCGACAAAAAGAAGACTATGAGGTGCAATTAAGCATGGTATCAGGTTATGTGTTATATATATAGTTAAGCATTCCGCCCTTACTCGAAAATGTAAACGCTGAGCAATAGTCAACTTATAGTCATTGGGATGTAGTTTCCCATCCGAGTTTACACTTTATTAGTGGCGGTGGGTTTAACGTTGTACAGATTTCAACGTTACTTGTGGATGCAGTGGTCCTATCAAAAGCAATCCATCAGAAATCACCATATCGGTATCATCACACATTAATCCTGAATCTATATAAGTTATAAATAAATTCTCGGATATGTGTGTATATCTCATAAGCATTTCACTTCACTTCCCCCTTCGAGGAAGAATGAACTATTAGGCAGTTGTTAAGTGCCTACATACCTCAAACCTCATTAGGTAGCATGCAATCCTTATAGGAAGCAGCTATACAGTTCTTGGGATGTTGCCCTACAGTTGTTGGGTTGTAGCCCGAAATATCAGTCATGTATGTGCTGATTTCAGCATGACCATAATGCCAAATACAGTGTGTTTCACTCATATTTTGTGGCATTTCAGGGTTACTGGGTTACTGTGACCCTAATCACCTGCTGCGACTTTAGGGTGTTACATGGTATCAGTAACACTTATATATATCAAAATTGAGCAGTATGCATTTTTCTTTGAAGGAAAGAAGCAAAACTGTACTCAGTATGTCACTGTTTATTATGTGAACTCTGAGGTGTATGTTACACCCCTAGGTGTTATCACAAGATTTTTAGGGTGTTATACGAGATGTGAAGTGTGGCATTATTTTTTCCAGGTACCTTAATAGGTGTAAAATTGGAATCCGCGAAAAAATTGGACCCAAAAAATCATTTTGAAATCTAACGTATTAGATTTTCACTTATTTCTGCCATTTTTGGCTTATATATGTATATAAGTCACAGTGTATACTATGATGGATACATCTTTCACAACTCTGTAATATATCTCACTTGCACACATGAAATTGAAATTGATATTTTTCATGGTGTTCTGTGAAGATATGTGCATGGTCATTATTTGGGATTTTACTGATTGAAACCCATGATATATATACCAAACCCTAATACATATACTTCCTCCAAATCATTCGAACAATCTATTTTGTTTGTTCAGGTTTTCGTGTCAAAAATGTGTTTTCACCAAAAATACGATTACTCCCTCGTCCCTTTGCCAAACCGTATGAAAAATCGTTCAGTTTGGACCTCGAAGCGCCCTCTGGGGGATGATATATTCCATATATATATGCCACTTTTACCATAGTCAAGCATACCACATGCATATAAGTACAAGGGTGGGTTTGCAAGCTGGTGGATTCACAAGTGTGGCACACGCTAAAAAAAAATATTCTAAAGGGGGCATCCAGCAAGGTGCCCTTGAGTTAAATTACACTTTTATATGTGTTATGAGTCGGGGAACTCGCCCGGCACTCGATTTCGTTCACATATGTAGTGTATGCACCGTGAATTGTTATGTATATAGATTTATCAATAGTGACTTGCAGTCACTTAAGTGATATGTCAGATAATTTATCATTTACTTAGGCATATGGCAGTGCACTGGAGGTTATCAAAAGGATACCTCCAGTTTCTAAGTAAATCAGAACAATGCTTGAATAATCAGAGTAGTGTCTGTTTAATAACCTCTATCAGCTACATCAGTGTCAAGATGAGTTCTGATCTGTGAGATTTATTGAGATATGCATTGAAGTGATCAAGTTCTGAATCAACTATCAAAATGCATAGTAGATGATGGTGTTGCTCCAGCGATGGAATGAAAGGGCATGGACAGTGCTCGACAGTGACCAGCTGTTTTTTTGGCACTGTATATTGCCTTCGGGTCTGGAGATATTCGCCATCCAGCCCTTCAGCATGTGGTGTGATCCTGCTCCCTTATCTATCGCCATCACTGCCATCCCACACGCACATGTGTTGGTGGGATGATATCTATGCATAATACATGGGATATTGATATTATACATTGATCATGTACACTTACTGACTCAGTGTAATGTCAGTATATCTACAACATGTATTAACATAAATATTAGTGTGAGTACTGTTATATATAGTTTTATAGTGGTAGTATACTCTGATGTGATCCCATCAGATGGTATACACAGTGACTATATATTGTACATGTACTTACTGATTGAGTACACTTAAATAAATTGATATAGATTAATCATACGGGTTTGTCTGTATACCAATGGACAGCATATCACCAGTACAATGTATATCAATATAGTTAGTATACTGCTGTAATCCGGTACATCTCACCATAATGAATGATGAGTTAAATGGCATATTTTCACAAGTAGCTCCGATGAGTATCCAACTTGATTAACAGGAGAACAGATGTCCAATCCCAAATCCTCCGTCATGGAACATCTGAGCTAATTCCTGTCTTAACAATCAAGACTGGCATCTTACACTATTTGGGTTTTCAATATAACACTGGACTTGCAAGATCTAGCATGTTACACATGTGATTTGCAAGATGTCACAGTAAATCATAGGCATGTATAACAATAATGCACAGCCGCTATCGTGATCAGGCTGTATGGGTGCATGCCAAGCTGTTATCGTGATCAAGCTTGGATTTATGCATGTGTGCATGTATGCTAGATTTATGTGACCAGGCTGATTATTATCACAGTATAACTTGTGCACACAATCACAGTATGCTATGTGATATTGATCTGTGATAAGTGTGATAAGTGTGATAATTTTGTCACTCACTGTCAATCACAGCAGCATGTTGTTATTTACAGGCTGTCACTCGCATATCATCACAGCATTTATGTGTATAACGATGACGATATATCCCACACACAATTTCTGCACAGCATGTGTGTGTATAATGATGATGGTGTCGCACACACTATTTCTGCACAGCATGTGTGTGTATAATGATGATGGTGTCGCACACACTATTTCTGCGCAGCATGTGTATATATTGTTGGGCCTCGTTTCATCATGCGTCCATCTGTCGCTGTATGCGCCCACTAGGTGCGATATTGTACGAACATCGGAATTGTACACACTATGTATGCGCGTGATACAAATTGTGTATGCCGCAGCTAATCCGCATACTGATGCATGCGTCGCACTGTACAAGCTATAAGCATCGCACATTTGCGTCGCACGGTATGAAATATGACCACCGCACATCTGCGTCGCACGGTGTGAAGTATGATCATCGCACATCTGTGTCGCACGGTACGAAGTATGATCATCGCACATATGTGTCGCACGGTACGAATTTTATCATCGCACATATGTATGTATACTGTACGGTTCGCGCGGTACATTTGCGAATGTCGCTGTCGCTGATAACGAGATTATGTACATCTCTGTCTCATTTGATGAGATTATGTGCGCTGACGCTCATTTTTCATATGCGCGTTTAATTCTCGCACGCATCGTACCATACCCTGCGATTATTTAGCATGCATATCTCGTGCGCACACCTCGTCGCAGTATATGCTGTATGCGATTTATGTCGCGCCGATAATTTTATTGCACAACTCCGCTGATCGCTGACGATGTATTGAAGCGAAAGTTGTCGTGTATGTGCAGATATTCGACGGTATATATGCGAACTCTGTCGCGCCGTATACAAATCAATATACGAATGTGTATCAAGTCTGCTGCACTCGAGTTCTCGTTCTTCGCCTGAGCGGAGAATACCAATGTCAGGGCTCGCTATGCGAACGCTATGTTGACGCGGCTGCTATTGAACAGTAACAGCCAAAAAGTAATATTATGGTGGGTTATGAGTGCAGCAGTCTGGTGACCAGAAGTGCTTGCTTGAGCCGAATGCTCCTCATGTACTTCCAGTGCCCTCACACATCTCATGCGTTACCACCATCGGGTTGTGAACCCGAGGGCACTGGGTGAACTACCCGCATCGGCTGGTCGATATATAGCCTTTGATGCTCGCATGCTGTTCATTTCATGCTAGAAGCGAAGACGCGTTTTATCAGGACCCTTCGGTTCTTCAAGAACTTGTCTTGCTTCGCCATCTCGATGCCATATACTTGGCCTCTCGATGACAGATGTCACTCACCTTAGGTGGATGGCATACATGACTGTACATGCCATAGTCTACCGTACTGACAATACTCGACGACTGTATGTCATTATGACATATGACATGACATGACATTGTATGACATTGTATGACATGGTATGCCACATATGTCATCGGCCATATCCCTGACAGATCTCCCCTCTTAGAAGTGTTGTGACCTCACAATATAGGGTGCATACCTTTGTATATGTCTTTGATGTCTTTGTTGTTGAACTGGCCAGTCTTCTTACACCGATGAGGCGTCCCTCAAGGTGTTTTAGGATATCGGGGGGAACTGAGTCCACTTTAAACCCTCACCTTAGGCATATAGCCCTACAGTTCTTAGGATGTAGCCCCCCTGATTGCTTTGCGTTTCGTATTTCAGAGTGACGCTCAGGGTATCTTCCGAGGTTTACGTTACGGAGAGATATTGCGCTTGCCGATCGACGATTCGACCCATTGGGTACTTGTTTCCACGGCCTTATATAGTGCATCCACCCCTTCCTCCCCTCCTGAAGCTGCTATGGAGGTTCATAGGCAGAATGGAGAACCTTTTTTTCCAAGGTTTGTTTTAATGCAGGCGGAGAAGGCCCTGCTTAACGAGATATTGGACTTTAAATCCTTCACCCGATCTGCCAAACTCCTTTTTTCGGTCCGGTACGCGCGCTCTGACGAACATTTCATAGATGGATTCGACAACGTACTAATGTGAATTCGTTTAGTCATGTGTGTCAAAACACAACTCAGGATCACAACTCCATCTACCTCAGCATTCCGGCAGCGCAGAATGACTGGCCATAAGATCCGAATGACAAACCACGGTCTGGCAAAGGCAGTATAGCAGTTTTTTATTATCCACAGATATGGTACCCGCATGTATGCGTATCTGTGCAAGGGTATGATTTGGTACAAGGCTCACTACACCTTAGCAAGGAAGGATCAATTCCTGCTCCTGTCATATCAATTTGATGCAGGGTAAAAATGTTAGGGATGTAACCCTGCAGTTCTCGGGATGCAGCCCTGCAGTTCTTGGGATGCAGCCCTGCAGTTCTTGGGATGCAGCCCTGATTATTATTCGGTCGGCAATCATTGGCCAAAGTCATCGGCTATCAGCTTATTGACTCAGAAGCCACAATGTTATAGAAGCTACGACCTATCGTGACCATATGCGGCAGTTATGCCTTCAGCATACGTAGACAATATGATTATGTGGAACTTATAATCCCACTTAAGTTGCATCATGATAAATTTATCCATGTCTTAACAAGCGTGTTCAGGATTTGATAAGGGGTTGACGCCCCACAGGTCAAATGTCACTGTCTCGTAAGCTTCGCTTCAAGTGTGCGGCTTCGAGGAACAGCGTCCCGGTGTGGCACAGGCATGATGCTTCCTTAACCACACGGGAGCTGGAAATATAAGAATGCCCAAGATATCCGAAGACAGGAGGGCTCTTTGTTGTCAAGAGTTGTTGTCTAGATGCTTAACCTCGATGGGGTTGCATCCGGATACAAACTGTGCAACCATACATGTGACTTATGCATTGGTGTATGACTTTGGTGAATTGTCTCTTTTCATGAACCTGGAAGGAATGACGGGCAAATAGTAGTTAGATTGGCGGATCTCACTCACTCGGCTTTGCTGTTATGGAATTCGATGCCTGAATGGCACAACTGGCAATCCTTTGGCTCAGATGCTTCCCTTCAGACACTGGCAACAACTTGTGCGCCAGCTTCTCTAGATGTGGGGGAAAACCATGGATTAACAATTCATCAATCAAAACACATGTTACCAAGGCTGATTCAACGAATCCTTCAACTCTTGAATTTCAGCAATCAGCATCTCAGGCTGTTGACGTCAAAGTAATGGTCTTAAGCTTACAATATAGCTTATTCACATTTAAAAAAACCATCGTTCTCCTATGTCAGTGCCCTTCATATAATATGATAGAGCTGGAGAAATATGCATCTATGATTTCTTCATAATGAACTTCATGTGTCAGTAAGTCAAAGACTTCATTTGATGTTTTATCGGAATGATGTACCCGCGTGTCATCAAACTTTATGACTGCCATACACGGATGCTGGAATTTTTCATAAGATTTCTCTATTTAATCTTCCAAGTAAAATCACAATGATGTAAAATCAAAATGATGTAAATCAATTTTTGGCAGTTGTATGAAGAATGAATGAATCTATACTCCTTCCTCCCCCTTTAAAAGGAGGTGTATCAAACCAATCAGATGGTGATGGAGAATGCCATTCAATTATTATGTTATGTGAAAAATGGACCCGATAGAAAATCAGACTGAGATAACTCATCGAATCAAGTGTTTTCGAGGTAACAATGTCAATATGAACACCGATTCTATCAACGTCGTACCGGCAACATGCCTGACGCTTTTGAATGTGGCGAATGCCAGATGTTGTCAAATGCCAATGTCAATTCACTATGATTCAATATGCAGTTTTTGGGTTGCAGCCCACATACATTGTTGGTTCAGGCGGTCACAATAGTGTGCCCAATTTAGACAATGTTTCTGGATAATGATTTTCATAATGAACAACGAAACCAGTGATGGTACCGAAGCTACTAATGGAGATTCAATCATGCATATAAATATCATTTCTCTATTGTCGTAAACGGCTCACCGATTCAGTGTCTGCAGTGATAACAACTTATTACGAGCTGTATTTCCGTCCTTGATGAATGGCTGGTATGTCATTTCATTGTGACTAGAACATGGCATCGCCTAGTGATATGTGAATATATGAATCTTCTTCAGTACATGATCACTTATCTCAATGGTGCCCATTTTACTTTTGGTCATACACTATTCAGAGACTTGAAAGAAGAAAGAATGATGAAGAAGTATGAATGATGAATGTGTCATTTCAATGCCGACAGAATTGTGACTTGTTGATGACTATTTGTCATTAATATAAAATTTCTGTCACTTTCCAGAATGAGAATGAACTGCGCTTGGAAACCATCTGCAGATTGCGGGTTCGAGTAGTCCCGCCATGGTTTTCCCCAAGTTTCGTGGCCTAATGGACAAGGCGACAAATTTCTAAACATTCCAGAATGAGCTTTCAAAGAGTTGCAATTCCTCAATGAAGCATGCGTGTCTTATGTGCCAAAATGATATGAAACCACAAGTATGATGTTAATCTATATGTGGATGGTTATACCACTGTATGCTATTCCACAAATAAGTAGTGATGTCAGAATAAAACTTTGGACAATTGCAACTCAGTACAAACCCGAGTGCATTCAAGTCCACTTGTATGCTCAGAATCTGAATCTAATGTACTTTCTATATGCACGGGTTAGAATATATTTTCTATGTGATTCTGGATTCAGGAACTAGAGTCAATGAAAAACTCCATTCCTATTTTAGACGATGAACCCTTATTTTTTTAGGTGCAATACCTTATCTTAAGGAAAAGTCATTTTCAATACAAGTTTCAATCGATTTTCTCAATTTTGTCACCTTCATGATGATCAGACTGGTTAATTTTACAGCATAACCCACTTCCCCTTGCTGACGGAGACGACTCCCTTTTTAGGGTCATAGGGCGATATGTTGGCTGTTTTCATATGACACATGGAATACATGAGTGACTCGGCAATTTTGGAGAATTTCGGGATAAATCTCCTGAATTGGCCGACTATGCCCAAGAATGATCGAAAGCTAGACTTGCCATCTTTGGCCATGGGGCGTAGAGGCTGCTTGCCAACAGTTGGGTCATAGGCTGGATAGCTATGATAGCTATATTGGAGGCTGAATAGCCATGACTGCACGGATTCTGTCTTCCATGATGGATAGACCTCTGAGATGTGGTGTCCGATAAATCAATACATCTGACAAACAACTCAACCCTAGAAGGTCGGATGAAGAGCTGATGATCTCTGCTGCTCTGAACGAACTGGCGAATGAGAGCAGAGGATCTCTATAAAGAGTAGAAACAGCCATATGCACTGTATATTTTTGGTGTGCACTACCGAAATGCCTCGTGATATAATAATTTCACAGAATAGGCATTGTTTAATGGCGGTATGATCAGATATGTAATGACCAATAAAAATAAGATGATTGGTATGGCTTATTCAACAGGCATGACTACCTCAAAGAGATGCCACTGCACGGATACATTTCAAGACATAAGGGCATTAGACTTATTATGTAGCCCTCAAAGGCAACTAGCATTTATGCTGCATTGGTCAGCTCGGTGGCTTTGACCTAGGTGTTGTACTCAGGCCGTAGCCTGCATATTGCATTGAGTACTCTTGACACCTTTAATGATCCAATCAGATGATATGTATGGAATATCAAGAATGGTTGCCCTTTTTCGGTGATCTTCGGTGGCAGAGGCTATGGTGCTTGCACCGAATCAATATACAATTCTAGTATGGATACAGGCTAGACCAGATGTATACAAATGTCTAGGTCTTCGAAATCAAGCTCATATGTACGTCATGGCTGATGACTTTAGAAATGTTCGATACTTATGTGTGTCAACTTCATGGAGCTCTGCATGGTTCGACTGTATATAGTCACGATTACCAAAACAACAACGATGATGCAACTTACTTGTTTTATTTTTGTCTTTATTATTTATTGGATTTTTAGTTGTATTTTTTTTAGCTTATCATCTTTCCCCCTCAAGGAAGTGTAAATTGCTAGGCGGTTGTCAAGCGCCGTTTAAATACAACAGAGGTCCGACCTCAGATGTGATGACGTGTTAGCTTACGATGAAGCTGGATAGCAGTTCTCGGGATGCAGCCCATTGCACCGAAGGTGCATCGCAGTTTTTGGGATGCAGCCCGAATTCACGTCATCAGCGTGGGTCACATCGTGCCCGTGTATGTGCTGTACAAAATACAACACTACCCTCCAGCGGCGAAGTGGTTTGTTATTACCATCATCGTATGCTGTGGGATATCAAATATATAATCAAAGAGCATGGTAATATGTATACCATGTTGTCAATATCGGAGGGACTGTGTCTTCTTTAAACTCCTCATGACTATATGTATAATGGTGTTGTACTGATGTCAACACCTTCTCTCTGAGTGATTTATTGATTTCAGATGTGATGACGTGGCAGCCAACCTTGTCCGCTCGTACCGGGGGTTGTGTGGAATGTGTCCACGTCATCGACACGGGTCATGTTGTGCCCATGCATACGCGATCGTAGCGCAGGTCACAATACAGTGCCCGAGCATACGCGATTTTAGCGTAGGTCACATTGTGCCTTTTACCATTACATCTGAGGAAATCTATTACTCATCTTTGTGAGTTTAGACAGCGTTGTACTGATTGCAACGCTTTTTCTGATGATTTATATATCACAGATTATACCAAGTGCGGTGATCAGTCCAGTGCAAAATTTTGTCACCGGAATGTACAGGGATTGTGAATGATTGCAATCCAGCCGGAGGAATAATCTCAGCAGCTGTTCTGTACTAATGAATTCATCGGAGTTATACTCATTTCGACGATTCGAACCCTGTGTCATTTTCAGTGATGACAACTCATATGAATATACAGGGAATTCCTCAGAATGCTTTTATGTGATGTCAACATATTGTATGAACAGTTCACCTGCATCCGAGGACGAAGGAGTTACACCTGGAAGGTTTTGCATGGTGGTCACCCAAAAGTTATCAGCTGTTATGCGGGTGCCACATCCTGCCTTCGGTACTGGGATTATATCAACCAGTCCTATAGCGATGCACCTGTCCTTCCCACTCTTATGTATGGCTACACAATAATCACTCAGTACAGTAATAAGAAAACCCGCCAATAAGAAAGTAGCCAGCTTTCTTGGAGGGGGGGGGAGTACTCAAGTTGAAGAATATGGCTGGCTGGTTTTTTTGAGCTAAGAAAGTAGGGTGGTTTAAGAAATATGGGGGCTAGCTGGCAAGCCCAAGAGACAATCCGACAATTTCTTAAATTCAAGAAAATTTTGCTGGATTTTTAGCTTTTTTACTCTATTTCTCGGTATTTTTACATGATTCCATATGCAAATCTAACATGTATCGAACGCATGATTCCGTCACGTTTCGCACGAAACTGAAATTATTTTCTAGTGCGCCCGCGATACCGATAGGGTTATCAATCGAGGACTAACTTTTGATGTACTCCGCCTTTGGGGGTGAAATTGCACCCAGCATATGGGCTTACATATACGAACATATTGGCATATCGCACGCAAGATTCCGGTCACGTTTCGCCCGAAACTGAAATTATATACAGTCTCTTGCGAACTCCGGTGAATATCACGAAGCTCAAAAACCTCCTCGATCGCCGGTGATGGTTCGTTCCGACGGCTTCAGTGGAAGTTGAGAGGCGGGCTCGGGGAGGGCTGCATTCTTGCTACGAACACTTGATAGTTGATAACAAGCTCCTTAAGCTCCACATAGTCCGACACGTCAATTGTACCGTCATCTAAATCCCTTTTCAACTCCTTGAGCTGGGCACGGCTTGCAGGGTCCATTTTGTGAGAGGGGAAAATTTTAAGAAAGTGGCTGAGCTAGGCGTGTGTCGATGTACATGGTTAAGAAAATGAGCTGGCTGGCCAAGAGATCGCGATTCACTATTCTTAAAATTTTCATAGGAGGCTGGAGCTGGCCGGGGGGGGGGGTACCCAAGTTGAAGAAAATGGCTGGCTGGCTCCGAATCTCCGGTTTTTCTTAATACTGAGTGATTACTGTAGTGCCAAACTGTATCAGGCGGGATATATATACATTATATCACTATCATCTTCTGATCCAATGATGTGCAATTAAGCATGGTATCAGGTTATATGTTATATATATAGTTAAGCATTCCGCCCTTACTCGAAAATGTAAACGCTGAGCAATAGTCAACTTGTAGTCACTGGGATGTAGTTTCCCATCCGAGTTTTCACTTTATTAGTGACGGTGGGTTTAACGTTGTACAGATTTCAACGTTACTTGTGGATGCAGTGGTCCTATCAAAAGCAATCCATCAGAAATCACCATATCGGTATCATCACACATTAATCCTGAATCTATATAAGTTATAAATAACTTCTCGGATATGTGTGCATATCTCATAAGCATTTCACTTCACTTCCCCCTTCGAGGAAGAGTGAACTATCAGGCAGTTGTTAAGTGCCTTGAATATATTCCATTAGGCAGCATGCAACCTTATAGGAAGCAGCCTTACAGTCCTGGGGATGTTGCCCGAAAATATTAGTCATGGTTGTGCTGATTTCAGCATGACTACAATGCCAAATATAGTGTGTTTCACTAATATTTTGTGGCATTTCAGGCTGCGGTGTGGGTTACAGTGACCCTAATCGCCTGTAGTGACTTTAGGGTGTTACTAGGTATTAGTAACATTCATATATATATATATATATATATATAATGAGTAGTATGCATTTTTCTTTGAAGGAAAGAAGCAATACTGTACTCAGTATGTCACTGTTTATTATGTGAACTCAGAGGTGTGTGTTACACCCTAGGTGTTACACACAAGAATTTTAGGGTGTTACACGAGATGTGAAGTATGGCATTATTTTTCCTGTGTAGCTTAATAGGTATAAAATGGAATTCCGCGAAAAAATTGGACTAAAATTTAATTTTTGAAATCTTCCGCACAGCATTTTTACCCATTTTTTTGCCATTTTTGGCTTATATATATATAAGTCCCAGTGTATACTGTGATGTATACACCTTCCACAACTCTGTAAGATATCTCACTTTCACACATGAAATCGAAATTGATATTTTTCATGGTGTTTCTGTGAAGATATGTGCATGGTCATTATTCGGGGTTGTACTGATTGAAACCCATGACCTAAATATATAGATTTATCAATAGTGACTTGCAGACACCAAGTGATAATTTGTCAGATGGTTTATTACTTACTTAGGACTGTCAACTCCTTAGATAACCTTCAGCTAGTAGCTTCAGGCGAGACTTACTCCTCGGTTCGGTCTCTTGTGCTTGGCTGTTGATCTACAGCCAAGTATTGCCAACGTGTTGATCTACACGTTGCCTACCCACGAATGGGTCAGCTGGAGGTCTGCTTTTTATCTTTGGATTTATGACAGTACTCTGGATGGTAGTGCCATCCAGATGCTAAGTAATCAGAGCAATGCTCATAATAATCTCTATCAGCTATTTGTCAGATATCAAGGTGGATTCTGAATATACTGATTGAGACATGCATCGAAGCGTGATCAATTTTCTGATTCAACTGTCAAAATGCATAAGTAGATGATGGTGTTGCTCCAGCGATATATGAGAGTGAATGGACAGTGCTCAACAGTGACCAGCTGTTTTCATGAGCACTGTATATTGCCTTCGGGTCTGGGGATATCTCCATCCAGCCCTACAGCATGTGGTTTGATCCTGCTCCCATATCTATCGCCATCACTGACATTCCACACGCACATGTGTTTGTGGAATGGTATCTATGCATTGTACATGAGATATTGATATTATACATTGATCATGTACACTTACTGACTTAGTGTAATGTCAGTATATCTACACCATGTATTAACATAAATATTTGTGTAAGTACTGTTACATATAGTTTTATAGTGATGTGCATCTGATGGGATGGTACAATATACACAGTAACTATATATTGTATATGTACTTACTGATTGAGTACACTGAAGTAAATTAATATAAGTTAATCATACAGGTTTGTATACCAATGGACAGCATATCATCAGTATGATGTATATATCAATATATATTAGTATACTGCTGTAATCCTGTACATCTCATCATAATGAATGATGAGTTAAATGATAAATTTTCACAAGTAGCTCCGATGAGTATCCAACTTGATTAACAGGAGAACAGATGTCCAATCCCAAATCCTTCGTCATTGAACAACTGTACTAATTCATGTCTTTACAATCAAGACTGGCATCTTATACTACTTGGGTTTTCAATATAGCACTGGACTTGCAAGTTCTAGCAATATGTCACAGTAAATAAGTATGTATGACAGTATGCACAGCCGCTATATATCGTGATCAGGCTGTATGCGTGCATGTCAAGCAATAATGCATGGATATATGTATACCAAGCACAGTAGTTCCGGCAGTTGGTGGGAGACTTACGATGAAAAGTTCAGGGGGTAAACGTCACGGCAGAAATTATACAACCATCACAAGATTTTCTCTTGGAAATATATAAATTAACTTTCTAGTGGAGCGCCCCCTGAATTTTCGAAACACTTCGGACTTGACCGCGCTTCAAGTAAGCGGTGAAATAACCCCTTTGGAGCATTTTAAAGCAGCTCTAGCGCAGTATTTTATTTTATTTGGTAACAATATTTCGTTTCAGAATGTCCACGCCTTGTTGTGGGCCACTCTAGAAGAGATTTACGCTAGCGCTTGGAACGCTCTTTGGCTTTGGGAAGTTTCGACGAGATGGTGCACTACGATTTTCTTACAGTTGATTTGTATTTTATTTCCGTTATATTGTATGGTAACATGACAATTTTCTAGCTACGCTTAATCATACGCGTTTGCACTCGAAGTTTCTCTTGTTTACAAATTCACAGATCGGCAGACCCTTCGATAGCGGGAAAACTGCTATTCTAACGGCGGTTTGGACTTTACCGGCGTCTTCCTCGCGGAAAACTATCCCATTTAAGTATTTTCATCACTTCATTTGGTTGAACTTTCGAGGAGATGGGTGATCTCTTGGCAACCCTATCTTTTTGACGACAGTTTTTTTCAGTTTGCATTGCGATCGTGGCATTAGCTCAAACAGAGCGCCAAACTGCGGTTTGGAGGTCTCGGTGAAAACCCGGGATGCCACACAATAGAAGAGTGTTCAACGACACTCGTTTACTTACCTTCTCCTTTTTGAAAGATTCGCAGGTTTTCAGACCCTTCGATAGCGGGAAACCCGCTATTTTCACGACTATTTTGACTTCACGAGCGTTTTCCTCGCGGAAAACTACTCCATGTAAGTATTTTCATCACTTCCTTTGGTTAACTTTTCGAAGAGATGGGTGATCTCTTCGCAACCCTATCTTTTTGACGACAGTTTTTTTTTTTCAGTTTGCACTGCGATCGAGGCATTAGCTCAAACAGAGCGCCAAACTGCGGTTTGGAGGTCTCGGTGAAAACCCGGGATGCCACACAATAGAAGAGTGTTCAACGACACTCGTTTACTTACCTTCTCCTTTTTGAAAGATTCGCAGGTTTTCAGACCCTTCGATAGCTGGAAAACCGCTATTTTCACGACTATTTTGACTTCACGAGCGGTTTCCTCGCGGAAAACTACCCCATGTAAGTATTTTCATCACTTCCTTTGGTTAACTTGTCGAAGAGATGGGTGATCTCTTCGCAACCCTATCTTTTTGACGACAGATTTTTTTTTAAGTTTGCACTGCGATCGAGGCATTAGCTCAAACAGAGCGCCAAACTGCGGTTTGGAGGTCTCGGTGAAAACCCGGGATGCCACACAATAAAGGTGTGCTTTCTATCTTCTTTTCACCCTCTTTGTTTGGACGTCCGATCTTTCCTTTTCTTTACACTAGAACAAGGTTTTTGCTTAAGTTTGCTTAAGTTTTCTTAAGTTTTCTTAAGTTTTCTTAAGTTTGCTTAAGTTTGCTTAAGTTTGCTTAAGTCGGTATAAATCGGTAGAATTATATACCCGATGACATAGGAATGTCACCAAGCCCGCTTCAGGAGGCCCCAGGGTTCACGCGAGAGCCCCAGAATGACTGGCGTGATGCCAGGAGATATGACTCGGAGAGGCTGGGTTTGTAAAAGGCCAAAGATTTGTCTGGCAGTCGACGATGAGTAATTATACACATCAGCGGATCACTGATCGGTGGTGGTATAAGCGTATAATAAACCGTGCGATGGGTGTTCGTGCGATGGACGCAGTCACGCAGACGGGTGATGTCATGTCATCGATCGTGGCCTATGATGAGGTTCAACATTTATATCCATATCGATTATGAAATACTTCAAATTTGCGGGCGTGACACAGTTCGAGTTGAGAAGTTGCAAGTTCAAAATTTGACTTGGTCAACCTCACTGGGCCGTTCTTGAAGAGATTTACGCTCGAACACTTGGCAACCCTATGTTTTTGGCGACTTGCAATTCGTTCGTGGCATTAGCTCAAACAGAGCGCCAAACCTGCGGTTTGGAGATCTCGGTGAAAACCCGAGATGCCACACAATAGAAGAGTGTTCCCTTACACTCATTGACTTACCCTCTCCTTTTTGAAATTGATTCGCAGGTTTTCAGGCCCTTCCATAGCGGGAAAAGCGCTATTTTGACAACTAATTGGACTTCACGAGCGTTCTCCTCGCGGAAAACCACCACATGATTACCCCTAGTTCGTTTGGTTTGAGTATTTTTTCGAAAAGATGGAGGCACTCTTGGCAACCCTATGTTTTTGGGGGCGACAGTTTTTTTCAGCATGCAAATCGTTCGTGGCATTAGCTCAAACAGAGCGTCAAACCTGCGGTTTGAAGATCTCGGTTGAAACCCGAGATGCCACACAATAGAAGCTTGTTTTTTTCACGCGTTGTACTTACTAACCCTCTCCTTTTTGAAATTGATTCGCAGGTTTTCAGGCCCTTCCATAGCGGGAAAAGCGCTATTCTGACAACTAATTGGACTTCACGAGCGTTCTCCTCGCGGAAAACCACCACATGATTACCCCTAGTTCGTTTGGTTTGAGTATTTTTTCGAAAAGATGGAGGCACTCTTGGCAACCCTATGTTTTTGGGGGCGACAGTTTTTTTCAGCATGCAAATCGTTCGTGGCATTAGCTCAAACAGAGCGTCAAACCTGCGGTTTGGAGATCTCGGTTGAAACCCGAGATGCCACACAATAGAAGCTTGTTTTTTTCACGCGTTGTACTTACTAACCCTCTCCTTTTTGAAATTGATTCGCAGGTTTTCAGGCCCTTCCATAGCGGGAAAAGCGCTATTCTGACAACTAATTGGACTTCACGAGCGTTCTCCTCGCGGAAAACCACCACATGATTACCCCTAGTTCGTTTGGTTTGAGTATTTTTTCGAAAAGATGGAGGCACTCTTGGCAACCCTATGTTTTTGGGGGCGACAGTTTTTTTCAGCATGCAAATCGTTCGTGGCATTAGCTCAAACAGAGCGCCAAACCTGCGGTTTGGAGATCTCGGTTGAAACCCGAGATGCCACACACTAAAGGTATGCTTCTATTGCTTTTTTCCCTCACCTTGACCTTTCCATTTCTTTAGTCTTTGAGTTCTAACATCTTGGTTGGATGCCCATAGGTACAAGACGCTTACAAGATTCAAGCAAAGGCGGAGCTCCAGCAGTGGACTGTGCGGAGGGATGCCGAGCCTCTCAGCGGGGGAGGCCCCGAGCTCCCTGTCAACCGCCAGTGAACAAGTATCTGGCGCCCGAGCAGCCCCCTCGCGCCTGTCGGGAGGGCAAAAAACCGTAGCTTGTAGCTTAGTAGGGGCAAAGTTGCGATGCCCATAGTGGTCGTGCATCATTTGCAAGCTTCAATGTCCGCGCCGTGGTGACCGGTGTTATAAATTGTTACTTGTTGGCCACGGTGTTATAAGTTGTTATAAATTGTTATAAGTTGTTTACAACCGTAGGGGCAAGGTGCCGGTGGGTCGGGAGCGGCGTGCGCGAGTCCTGATTCAAGGCTTGAGGCGCGCCCCCCTGTACCCGTGGCTAATTGTAGCATGCCATTTTCGTTTGGGGTGGAAGTGGATTCCAGCCGGTGGGTTAGGAGTGGCGTGCCCGTGTCCTTGTGATTCAAGGCTCGAGGCGCGCCCCCGGACCCGTGGCTCCACTTGTAGATATGTAGTGGTTTGGTATGGGGTGATAGTAAAACATATCTATACATCTATCCATTTATGTGTCGAGTATATGTCCGTTTCACGGGGAGAAACGATCGATGCAAAGGTGTGGCGGACCGAGCGTGGGCGCATATGGGTTGGGCCCCTTGAATATGTTTGGTGCGGTGTGAGGACAGCTCCTCTGACACGCGACCAGAAGAAGGGGATGTGGCCTGTGGGCTGTATGTGGTTGTTTTGGGTCGGTGCGGCAGACCGTGGGCGCATGTGGGTAGGGCACACTGAATATATATGGTGCGGTGTGAGGACAACTCCTCTGACACGCGACCAGAAGAAGGGGGTGTGGCCAACACTATGTATGTGGTTGTTTGCGGTTGGTGTGGCACACCACGCGTGGGCACATGTGGGTTGGGCACACTGAATATGTATGGTGCGGTGTGAGGACAGCTCCTCCGACACGCGACCGGAACGAGGGGGTGTGCCCTGTAGGATTTATGCGGTCCTTTTGGGTTGGTGCGGCAGACCGTGGGCGTAAGTGGGTAGGGCACACTGAATATGTATGGTGCGGTGTGAGGACAGCTCCTCCGACACGCGACCGGAACGAGGGGGTGTGCCCTGTAGGATGTATGCGGTTGTTTCGGGTTGGTGCGGCAGACCGTGGGCGCATGTGGGTTGGGCCCCTTGAAAATGTTTGGTGCGGTGTGAGGACAGCTCCTCTGACACGCGACCATAAGAAGGGGATATGGCCTGTGGGCTGTATGTGGTTGTTTTGGGTCGGTGCGGCAGACCGTGGGCGCATGTGGGTAGGGCACACTGAATATATATGGTGCGGTGTGAGGACAACTCCTCTGACACGCGACCAGAAGAAGGGGGTGTGGCCAACACTATGTATGTGGTTGTTTGCGGTTGGTGTGGCACACCACGCGTGGGCACATGTGGGTCGGGCACACTGAATATGTATGGTGCGGTGTGAGGACAGCTCCTCCGACACGCGACCGGAACGAGGGGGTGTGCCCTGTAGGATGTATGCGGTTGTTTGGGGTTGGTGCGGCAGAGTAGACCGTGGGCGCATGTGGGTTGGTCCCCTTGAATATGTTTGGTGCGGTGTGAGGACAGCTCCTCTGACACGCGACCATAAGAAGGGGATATGGCCTGTGGGCTGTATGTGGTTGTTTTGGGTCGGTGCGGCAGACCGTGGGCGCATGTGGGTAGGGCACACTGAATATATATGGTGCGGTGTGAGGACAACTCCTCTGACACGCGACCGGAACGAGGGGGTGTGCCCTGTAGGATCTATGCGGTTGTTTTGGGTTGGTGCGGCAAACCGTGGGCGTAAGTGGGTAGGGCACACTGAATATGTATGGTGTGGTGTGAGGACAGCTCCTCCGACACGCGACCGGAACGAGGGGGTGTGCCCTGTAGGATGTATGCGGTTGTTTCGGGTTGGTGCGGCAGACCGTGGGCGCATGTGGGTTGGGCCCCTTGAAAATGTTTGGTGCGGTGTGAGGACAGCTCCTCTGACACGCGACCATAAGGGGGTGTGCCCTGTAGGATGTATGCGGTTGTTTCGGGTTGGTGCGGCAGACCGTGGGCGCATGTGGGTTGGGCCCCTTGAAAATGTTTGGTGCGGTGTGAGGACAGCTCCTCTGACACGCGACCATAAGGGGGTGTGGCCTGTAGGATGTATGTGGTTGTTTTGGGTTGGTGCGGCATACCGTGGGCGCATGTGTGTTGGGCACACTGAATATGTATGGTGCGATGTGAGGACAGCTCCTCTGACACGCGACCTGAAGGGGGTGTGGCCAGCACTATGCATGTGTTTGTTTGGGGTTGGTGTGGCACACCACGCGTGGGCGTATGTGGGTTGGGTCCCTTGAATATAGGACAAATATCATGAAAGCTAATCTGGCACTGAATATTTCGATACTGTTGAACACTTGTAACCTTTAGCCGATACCCACGCAGGTCAGAACGGAGTCGCGAATTGTCACCAACAAGCTGCGTGTTGTGCCCGCCACGCGATTTGGGATGAACACATGAACGACTGGGCGTGCGTGAGCTCGATCAAGCAATTGCGACCATGGAAGGTGAACCCCTTGCTCCCCCACAAGTCCACAAGCACGGCCCTTGACAGCTTTGTCGTGATGGGCAGTGAAGTGAAGGGTGCTCCGGGGTCACACGTCTCACCCCGTGCCCCCCGACACGGCCCGTGACAGCTTTGTCGTGGGCAGTGATCTGAACGGGTTTTCGCGTGTGCAGGTTGTGGGCCAAGCTGGTCAAGCCGGTGCTGCAGCAGCCGAGTTGGACCTCAATGAGGACGCCAATGAGGAGCCCGCGGGGGAAGACGAAGATGGCGCGCCTGAAGAGCCTGCGGAACCCCCGGTGAGTTTTCTGTGATGCCTGAAACCGATTGCCTATGAATCTTAAACCTAATTTATGTAATACGTTCCGCCGTCAGAGGTTGCTTAAAAATAGACGTGCGTACAAGCGTGTTCCACTTGTGTTGGTTTCTGGATGGTGTTCAGCTCGGGAGGGTACTGCTTCGACCGGCCGGCAAGGTTACATGACGGAAGGTTGTATTTCCTTTCCCCGACGATGTGCCGGTGGGTCGGGAGCGGCGTGCGCGTGGCCTAATTCAAGGCTCGTTGCGCGCCCCCTGTACCCGTGGCTACTCGTCTTCAAGGCATCTTCTTTTGGGGTAGTTGTGGATTACAGCCGGTGGGTTAGGAGAGGCGTGCGCGTGTCCTTGTGATTCAAGGCTCGAGGCGCGCCCCCGGCCCCGTGGCTCCACTTGTAGATATGTATTGGTTTGGTACGTCTTGATAGTAAAACATAACAAGACGTATATTGTTTCGGATCGGTGCGGCAGACCGTGGGCGCATGTGGGTTGGGCAAACTGAATAATATGTATGGTGCGGTGTGAGGACAGCTCCTCTGACACGCGACCATATGGGGGTGTGGCCTGTAGGATGTATGTGGTTGTTTCGGGTCGGTGCGGCGGACCGTGGGCGCATGTGGGTAGGGCACACTGAATATATATGGTGCGGTGTGAGGACAGCTCCTCCGACACGCGACCATATGGGGGTGTGGCCTGTAGCATGTATGTGGTTGTTTCGGATCGGTGCGGCGGACCGTGGGCGCATGTAGGATGGGCACACTAAATATATATGGTGCGGTGTGAGGACAGCTCCTCTGACACGCGACCATATGGGGGTGTGGCCGGTAGGATGTATGTGGTTGTTTCGGATGTGTGCGGCGGACCGTGGGCGCATGTGGGTAGGGCACACTGAATATATATGGTGCGGTGTGAGGACAGCTCCTCTGACACGCGACCATATGGGGGTGTGGCCGGTAGGATGTATGTGGTTGTTGCGGGTTGGTGCGGCGGAACGTGGGCGCATGCGGGTTGGGCACGGTTTTTTTAAAGGCGAGTGATTACTGTATGGTGGAAGGGGGGCGGGGACGTGAGTATGGTATCTTGTGGCGGGTATCTTGTATCCATCACAGCCCTCGATCACCGCCCGTGACAGCTCTGTCATGGGCAATGATTTGATGGGTGCTTGGAGGCCACTCGCCTCACCCTATGCCCCCCAACACGGCCCACAATCACTGCCCGTGACGACTCTGTCGTGGGCATTGATCTGAGGGGTGCTTGGGGGTTACCCGCCTCACCTCTTGCCCCCCCACACGGCCCACAATCACCGCCCGTAACAGCTTAGTCCGGTTTGTCGTGGGCAATGATTTGAGGGGTGCTTGGGGGTCACCCGCCTCACCTTATGCTCCCCCACATGGCCCACAATCACTAGTCGTGACGGCTTTGTCATGGGCAGTGATCTGAGGGGTGCTTGGGGGTCACATGCCTCACCTTATGCCCCTCCCACACGGCCCACAATCACTGCCCGTGACACATGTGTCGTGGGCAGTGATCTGAGGGGTGCTTGGAGGTCACACGTCTCACCTTATGCCCCCCGACACGGCCCACAATCACTGACCGTGACGGCCGTGCCGTGGGCAGTGATCTGAGGGGTGCTTGGGGGTTACCCGCCTCACCGTATGCCCCCCAACACGGCTCACGGTCACTGCCAGTGACAATTGTGTCATGGGCAGTGATTTGAGGAGTGCTTGGGGGTCGCCCGCCTCACCTTATGCTCCCCCACACGGCCCACAATCACCGCCTATGATAACGATGTTATGGGCAGTGATCTGAGGGGTGCTTGGTGGTCACACGCCTCACCTTATGCCCCCCCCCACACGGCCCACAATCACTGCCTGTGACACCTGTGTCATGGGCAGTGTTCTGAGGGGTGCTTGGGGGTCACACGTCTCACCGTATTCCCCCCGACACGGCCCACAATCACTGACCGTGACAGCTGTGCTGTGGGCAGTGATTTGAGGGGTGCTTGGGGGTCACACGCCTCACCGTATGCCCCCCAACACGGCCCACAATCACTGCCAGTGACAATTGTGACATGGAAAGTGATTTGAGGATTGCTTGGGGGTCACACGCCTCACCTTATGCTCCCCCACACGGCCCACAATCACCGCCTGTGATAACTATGTTATGGGCAGTGATCTGAGGGGTGCTTGGGGGTCACACGCCTCACCTTATGCCCCCCGACACGGCCCGCAGTCACTGCCCGTGACAGTTATGTCATGGGCAGTGATCTGAGGGGTGCTTGGGGGCCATACGCCTCACCGTACGCCCCCCAACACGGCCCGCAGTCACTGCCCGTGACAGGTGTGTCGTGGGCAGTGATTTGAGGGGTGCATGGGGGTCACACGTCTCACCGTATGCCCCCCGACACGGCCCACAGTCACTGCCCGGGACGGTTGTGCCATGGGCAGTGATTTGAGGAGTGCTTGGGGGTCGCATGCCTCACCTTATGCTCCCCCACACGGCCCACAATCACTGCCTGTGACACCTGTGTCATGGGCAGTGATCTGAGGGGTGCTTGGGGGTCACATGTCTCACCGTATGCCCCCCAACACGGCCCACAATCACTGACCGTGACGACTCTGTCATGGGCAGTGATTTGAGGGGTGCTTGGGGGTCACCCGCCTCACCGTATGCCCCCCAACACGGCCCACATTCACTGCCGGTGACAGGTGTGTCAGCATGGGCAGTGATTTAAGGGGTACTTGGGGGTCACACGCCTCACCTTATGCTCCCCCACACGGCCCACAATCACCGCCTGTGATAACTATGTTATGGGCAGTGATCTGAGGGGTGCTTGGGGGTCACCCGCCTCACCTTATGC
>LGRX02010775.1:0-28434 GCA_001247695.2 Cymbomonas tetramitiformis
CTATTAGGTGGTGCTGGTGTCAGACGCGAGGATGCGAGTGGGCGTTAGTTTTAAGGACGCGAGTGGGTGTTAGACGCGAGCGAGGACGCGTGCGGGTATCAGACGCGAGGTCGCGAGTGGGTGTCAAAGGCGAGGTCAAACGTAAGTGTCAGACGCGAGCGGGGTCTAGAGGTGAGTATGTGTCAGACGTCACTCTAGCGTTTTGGTAATATTGGAGATTAGACGTTACACAGGATTTGATCGTAATAAGCATTTATCGATAAATCATGTAGGTAGCATAGGCCGAACCGAGACGCGAGGCGCCTGGCGCTTGGCGCCTGGCGCCTGGCGCGAGGCTAATGACAATGTCAGAAACCAAAGAATCGCCATGACTCTGGTGTCAGACCCCAAGTGCTGGGCACCAATCGTCATGAGTCCAGCGTTAGACGCCAAGTGTGACACGCGCCTATTGTGAGACACCAATCGTCACACTGATGCTGGGCACCAAGTGTTTAGTACCAATCGTCGCGACTCTGGTGGTAGACACTAATTATAACGATTTAAATAATATAATGATATCTATCTATCACAGAATGCACAGTCAGTGAACATTCGCTTTCGGAATACTAAGATGATAACATAAAATACTTTAGGGGTTTTATGCATCTGTGTTCCGAGCTACCGAGACGCATGCTACGTGTGACACGGCTCTCCGAAGGAGGACAGCAGGAGACAGGCCCCCCCACTTTATAGTGGGGGGGTAAATCGGTCTACCCGTGACACCACCTCCTCCAGAAGGAGAGAGGTGGAAACAGGGAGCAGTGTCAATAGGCCTCCCACCGACAACAAGAAATCTAAGGAGCCTTTTTCAGCTCAGCTAGAGGGGCATCCGCCGGCGCTAGTTCATGCTGCTTAGATTGAAACAGAGCAGGGCTACACAGAATTGTCTAGTGAATCAGGGTTTGGGCTCTGGAGCAGGCGGCGGCGACGTTCTCGATGACAGAGGACGTCGAGCGTAAGGAAGATGATGTTCAGCCAATGCCCGTGCGGTGCCAAGGCCAAAAGCGGCCTGGCACCACCAGAGCGAATGCACCGACGAAGAAAGGGTGAGGAGGTGGAAGGTGGAAAATGCGGTGAAGGGATGTGGTTGAGCTCATGGGAAAAGGCTCGAAAGGAATGATGGTGAAGGGTGAAGTGGGCGTGACAGCACCACCAGACACCACCAGATGGTGACCAAGGGGCGCATAAGGTGAAGGTGAGGGAAGTGGAGGGATGAGGTCGAAATAGTCAACGCACTCGTTGTCGATGGTGAGCGCGATGGACTCGAGCTTGGTGTCTGGTGCGCAAACACCACCAGACACCACCAGACCATAGCCAATGGTAGAATGTTGCCGATGTACTCGAAGAGAGATCAACGCTGAACGAACAGCGGCCATACGTGCACGCTGAGGTCCAGTGGACATGGCCGCTGACCACTGACCGCTGACTGCAGAATCTGCGAACCCAAAGCTAGGGCTCCCAAGCGAAAAAGCGAACTTCTCGTAAAATTAAGCAAATCAAACGATGAAAGGGTCAAAATGGGGTAGATTCTCGCGGGGAAAACGTCGATGAAGTGAAAAACGTCGTGCGGCAAACGGTCTTCCCGCCAGGAGCGGTGCTGCTGGCCAGAAAGTCGAGAGTGCGTTTGGGTTCTTGGTGTCGACGTAACTTTCCGTAAAATTAACCAAATCGAGTGATGGAAAAGTGAAATCGGGGTCAAATTTCACGGGGAAAGCGGAGGTAAGGTCAAAAACGGCGTACGACCAGCCAGTTGGTCGTACGAAAAGCACAGCTGACTGCGCGTGGTTTCGTAGAAGAGGTGTTGTGATATGGTCGTGAATAAGGACACGAATCTGTTGTTAATTGTAAAGTGGTCGTTGATGAGGAAACGAATCTGTTGTCAAAATGATTAGTCGCGAGAAAAAATCACGACGTGGTGAAGTCCGTGAAGACGTGGTAGTCGATAAGGTGACGAATCTCTGGTGACCGGTACGTTCGGCGAGACGGAAATTAGGAACTCCAAAAAGAAAATGCCACCAAAAGAAGTGGTGACCCGTAACCTGATAAGAAGTGAGATTCTCGGGCTGGTGGGGGATATATATCTGTCACAGAATGCACAGTCAGTGAACATTCGCTTTCGGAATACTAAGATGATAACATAAAATACTTTAGGGGTTTTATGCATCTGTGTTCCGAGCTACCGAGACGCATGCTACGTGTGACACGGCTCTCCGAAGGAGGACAGCAGGAGACAGGCCCCCCCACTTTATAGTGGGGGAGTTAATCGGTCTACCCGTGAGAATTCTGGCATCCGCATCCACTCGACTGTCACTCCAGGTCTCAGGAATTTTAGGTCTGAGGAATTCTGGCATCCATGTTGCACCGGCCGGATTTGGCATTCACATATATGTCATATGTGTCATGCATGCTGGGCTATGTAGCCGCAGCTAATTAGAAAACTGATGGTTTTCTGATCAGTGTAGTATGACAGGCAGTATGACTGTCATACGGAGCAGATCTGAAAACTGAGGTTTTCTGATCAGTCGGAGGCCTAAGAGGCCAGCTTCGTTGCTGAGAAGGCAATTGCCGTGTTCTTTGATTGTGTGGACTTTCCCGTCCGCCCTCCCTTGTGCTTCAGGTACGGAGGTGGAGAGGCCACTCACTGTGCAGGAGCGGCAGGACTTGGAGGACCTTGAGTAGCTGGGCTCAGAGGGCTGGATGCTGTGCAGACTCAGCCCGCAGAGGGGCTGTTGGCTTGCTAGAGCATATATTAGGTGAAGGAGGCTATAGGCCAGTATCTGTCAGTGCCATTGTTGCGGTGGGAGCCATCAGTTGTTATCCCTCTTGGTGGGGAGCTGCGAAGCTACCTCACGTTGGCTCCTACAGTACTTAGGCACTGGGCAGTGTAGGCTTTGCTGGGTGCCGGATCATTATTGCCGGCATACCTGACTCTGTGTTGGAGCGGGTGCATTATGCTTTTGAGGGTTTTCAGCCCCAGCTTGGTCTTCTATAGCCTGTACTTCTTAGGGTAATTATATTTGGGGTCCAGTGGGGCCGTATTTTGTGAGCCAGAGTGCTCTAGGTAGTTCTGGGATAGCTTCCTACGGGGGGGGGGGGCCCAGATAGATGGATTTGTGACATTTGGGACCATATTTGGTCCATATTTATATTCCACACGCAGTGCACCGGCCGGATTTGGCATTCACATATGTGTCATATGTGCCATGCATGCTGAGCTATGTAGCCGCAGCTGATTAGAAAACTGGATGTTATGTGTCACAGTGCAGCGAGCGGAGCGAGAGGTGCTGTGTCACATAACTCTGGTTATGTAACAAACCGGACCGAAGGGCCCGGGTCAATGCAGACTGCTGTACCATCAGTATAAGGTAGGGAACTCTGTAGAGTTCTGCTCCGCACACTTGATCTGTTTTCGGGAAGGGTATCATTTTTGTTACAGAGTTACAGTGGAATTTTCGGTGTGTATATCTGGTGATTTTTTCAGTATGGATGATTTTTCCGACGCGCAATTGGAAGAGAAAATCGCGAGAGTCAAGGCGTCGCCGGAGTTCGCAGCGTATTCAGCTAAACTTGATGAGATCGTTCCGAGGTTCTCCGAAGCCGAAAAGAATTTGCAATCTCATTTGGCAGCTTTGGTCCAGGAGCAGCGCAACAGGTTGGCTAGCGGCACAGCGACCGCAATCCTTCAGTCAGTAGGGGCGAAAGCGCCAGAGAAGAGAAAGCTTCAGCGCCCTACCGCCTGGACCACCGGCGGTTTCGTCCATACGAAGCAAGGGGGATCAAAGTCAGAGGACCTTTCTTGTAAGCGGCAATTCGACAATTTGAACAAGTCCGATGATGTTTTCTTCGACGTCAAGCAGCACCTGGAGGGCCTCGAGGCCCCAGAGTCGATCACCGAAGAACGAATGGCGAAAGTCAAAAAAGCGCAAGCAGCAATCGAAGAAGGTATGCTCTGGGCTGAAGAACATGCCCAAATCATAGACATAGCGTTTAAGTTTGGATGGCCTACGGCCCAAGAGTTCGAGGGAGAGTGTGCTAGGAGGCAAGCACAAGGGCCAGAGACGCAAGTAAAAGGGCTAAGAAAACGGCTAAGTACAAAAAGCAACTACAACTATAAAAGTACTCAGTACGGAGTACCGTAGAGAGGTGATGTTGGTCCACGAAAGTCCGGTCCGTCCGGTCCGTCCACTCCGTCCACAGTGGACGGACCGGACGGACGGAGTGGACGGACCGGACGGAATGGACCAAACATTCTTAACATTCTAAGATTTTGAAAATTAGGGCTCCCATACTTAAGCCCATACTTAAGGAGGGTAACGCGTCGCTCCGCGTCGACGCCTGCGTTTTCACATACTTAAGATTTTTTTTTTTCTTCATACTTAAGGAACATTCGCGATACACAGTTCTGACAAACGTGTACGATTGTCAGAACTGTTTCCCAAACGAATTGAATGTTTTTCTTTATACTTACGAAGCGGCGAGTCAGAGCGGTGTGGCGTACATATTCCCCACCCTCCCAACATTAATATTCCCGGCGGTTCTGACAATCGTATACGATTGTCAGAACTGTTTCCCAAGCGATTATCTTGAATGCTTGGTTCTTCAAAATTTACACTGAACCCATGTCTATATAGAATATTCTTTTCATAAAATAATTCATTTCTCATGGTACCTTAGGATAGGCACTTAGGAAAATTTACACTGAACCCATGTCTATATAGAGTATTCCTTTCATAAAATAATTCATTTCTCGTGGTACCTTAGGATACCATGCCGACTTCCCTGCGATACGGTAACCATGCTTTGGATGTCCCGCATGCGGTGCCAATCTCTCTTCAGTTACTACAGGCCTTGTTTCCAACCCTTACCGATACTCCGATGCTTCTTCACATGCGTACAACAGAAGACGTGCAAACTGTGGAGCTCGGCACCGTGTTTCCTGATGGGGCTGTCGTAATTGTGATCGGTGGCGCCAGTTCAACCCCCGGATCTAGTGACGCCAAGACCGGTTGTGTGAATGTCGAAACAGCCACCCACGAATCTTTCCAAGCTTCAGCTTCTCCACCTCGCCCTGAGATAAAGCAAGAACATTTGGTTTGTGACTTGACCGAATCGCCTCCACCTCCAAAAGACTCATATGAATCCACGAAATCCTCCAGCGCGGGACAAGAACCACAGCTCAAACACAAGGTCAAATCTGAATATACATCCTATACCGGACCAGCTATTCCGATAGATTTTTCACAGTCTGTTGACTTGTCCCAAGACGTACTGCGCTTACACTATTAATTTTAACCCCCCAAGGCCTCATCAATAAGAAATTATTTTCAATAGGGGTTTTATGCTGGTCCGAATTAATTTAATATTTTCCCTATGTATTGTTGGACATCGCGAGATCTACGAAATTAATTACTTTTAAAACTATTTCTTGTTCCTCAAGATCGACCCATAAATCAATAATTAACATTGATAATGCAGTCTTTCAGATACAGTATTGTATGGTGATATGGAGATATGTATTATGAACAAGCTTACTGTACAATATCGATCTTTGTCTTACAGTACTGAACACTTATTATTAAGGGCACAGTAAGTCGTAACACAGTTCACTTTAGCAACGAACGAAGCTGTGGATATTGCGGTGAGCTCTTTATCATAAGCGCTTACTGTATGATATTGTAGAACCTACGAAGCACGAGAACCAGAGGTACTGGCTTCTGCGGTGTCTATGGCAGGGGCGCAAGTGGCATCTGCCCCTTCTTTTTAGCACAGTTCTTTGCTTTCACGATTGCCCTGAGGTTGGTGCTAATGGTAGCGTGGAACTCGATCGGAATGGAGCCCACGTCACCCCCCTCTTCTAGTTCCCAGCAATAAACAAACTCGTCAGTGAAGAAATCACACCAAGCCGTGACGGGGTTCTTTCCTGCATAGAACCCGTCCTCCAAGTCGGAAAAGTCCATCACACGTGTCTTCGCGTTGCTGACGGAATTGGCACGTGGGTGGTACCACTGCCACTTTATCTTACTGCCCTCCAGGTCAAGATCCAGCACATGAAGCAGGTGCAAAGGTGGCGATTAATCATTAATTAATTTCGTCGCTATCGATTGTAGTATGTCGTGCGATGGAGATCTTTATTTAGTTTTGAAACTATTTCTTGTTCCTATTGACAGGGTCGATAGGCTCAGACATATTTATTTATTCACTATTGATTCGTTGGACACTTGTCGCTCGCGCGAGTTATTTAATTTCTGAAAATTGTAAACGGATACTATAAATTTCCCCAATTAATTAATTATTTTTAAAATCAATAGTGTAAGCGCAGCAGCGCCATTTCCTTCAGAAGAGGTTGTCGACGAACTGCCAGTGCCTCTACTTCCGGGGGTACTTTATAAGCCACGTGCTGGAGTTTTCTCTCCATGGAAGGAATTCTTAAAATACGATCCGCAGACCTGGATGCGTTCTGGGAACAAAAGGCGTATCAAAGGCCGTGTTAGTAGAACTACGCGATGCGGTGGGGCTTTATCCTGTGAGAACGATGCATGTGTCGTATTTCGTACTACGGGTGAGCGTAACCGTTTGCAATTCACCGGTACCTTCAAAAACCGCAATCTGGCGTGCGCCCTTTGCAACGCTGCGCCTACTCATTCCGGCAATTGTCCGTTTGTCGTAACCATCGCAGAAGACTCCGATTGGAACATCCTCATGCTGTCTACCAGCCCCTTCTTTGGACACAACCATTTCGTGCTGTCCACCGACAACCCCAGCGTGAATGAGATAAAAACGGCTAAGACTAGGGCTGAAGAGGTTCTAAATACCGGTGGAGTGCGAAACGTGTGCCAGGTAAAACGGACTCTACTCACGGAAACCGTTTTTCCAAAAGACTCTTCTTTTCACCCCAGCCAGCTACCAGCAGGCATCGCGAGGAAAATGAACGTGATTGATAAGGCAGTGGACCAGAATTTCGTGCGAGGTCGTCGACAGGATGAGGGCATGAAAGCCGTTTCCCAATGGGCTGCTCAGCACGGTAAGGGCTGTTCCATTTATTGTCCTATGGGGGGGGGTGGAAGGCACGTTGCTTGAACCCCCTCCCCCCCTGAGGACAACCATGCATATCGACCCCTCCCACCCTGAGGACATGATCACCGGAGCCCCCCATCCCCCCTCCGGACATGCAAATTATGCAGACTTCATTTCATTTTCTATATCGAAGAAAAATACCGACTGCGTTGTTTGATGAAAGCACAGTGCAATTGGGTTACCAATCAAAAACAAAAACGTGCTCACTACGGGGAACACGCAATTTGATGAGGCACTCGCGTCAAGCCTCGGTAGCAAGCTGCTTGGCAAGTTCCGCTTGCCCAGCGTTGAGGAAAACCCGCCGCGTCGCCATGGTGAAAAATATAGCTCTAAGTTCTTCCTTGCTTGACTTGATTGCGGTGGAAGTGTTCATCACGGTTTCCCCTAATATATCAAGTGACGGCATATCATTCAGATTCTCTTGAAAGCGTTCTTCACCAAGTGTGGCTAGACTCCAAGTACGCAAGCGAACACCAGCTATAGATATAGACGCGGTAGTGAGACCAAGCTCTACTAGATCATCGTCAGGGATTTGTTCCTTCAGGATTGAGATTCAATTGAGAAACCTTCTCTCATGAAATCAGTGAGGTGCTGACGCAAAATACCGTCACCTAATAGCGTTTCCACGGTCAAAGGAGGAGCCATGCTAACTTTATTGCAATTATGTCGTCTTGGAGTGTTCCGTTAACGTTTGTCTGGTAGGCTGGGTGGAAACTTTTTGTATCATCAGAGTTTCTGCATTACGTGAGTCTGAGTGTCGATCGTCAACGTGGTTTATACATGTGTCCGGATTCTCTCGACCCTCCGGACAGCTTAAGACTCTACTTGTAACTTGTCCGCAGGGTGCCTCCGTAAGCCCCCGCGGACAGCAGTGAATGTCGACCCCTCCCACCCCGAGGACAGAAGAACATATCGACCCCTCCCCCCGCAGACAAATGACCAATGCCTTCCACCACCCCCATAGGACAATAAATGGAACAGCCCTAAGGGCCTACTGCAATCTTTCGCGGACGAGGGGAACATCGACAGTTTTGCTCACACGTTCGTTATGTCCAGTGTCGGCGTGGATGGAGGTGTCGATCTCGTGCGTCGCATGCACCCGAAAAGTAGCGACGACTACCTCCGCTCAGCGTACGTCCACTTGGATTTCGTACATCGCAAGGTTTCTGGGGATTGGGTGACGATGGGGGCGCACGTGTTCTCCATAAAGGCCAACGCCCTGCTCACTATTGCCACCATGAACGTACCCAAAGACTGTACCGAAACACAGGTACTGTTTTGGACATTGGTGAAGAAGACGGTAGCAGCCGAACACCCGCGTGGGGAAGTATTATTCTACGGCTTCATGGGAGATGCAGCAGGTAAGTCAAAGATCATAATTTTCAATGGGAGAGTTTGTAAGTTACACAGTTCTGACAATCGTATACGATTGTCAGAACCGTTGACAATCGTATACGATTGTTAGAACCGTTGACAATCGTATACGATTGCAACCTACGCATGATATACAGGGCAAGTCAATAATCATAGTTTTCAATGTGGGAGTTTGCACATTACAACGTTCTGACAATCGTATACGATTGTCAGCACCGTGTAAACCTACGCATGATATACTTGGTTTTCAAGAACTGATTAATATTTGGGGCACAGGTGCTAACTGGGCAGCAATCAAGAAAGTTTGGCCAGACCAAGATGACCGTAACAATCTGGAGTGCACGTTCCATTGGGGGCAGAACTTACATAAGATCGAATCTCTTATTCCATCAGATCTCCATGCTGGGCACAAAGACCTGTTACTGCAATGGATTCACTCTACTCCCGAGGCCAAGGTGTCCTGTGAAACTGTCATCTTCGCCTGGTATGCTGAGAAGTGCGGCAGGTCGAATCAGCCAAAATTGAATGCGTACTTCGTTTTCCAAATGCGGCACGCGCAGCACATTCTGACGCAATTCAAGGATCAACCCGAAGACATGACCGCCGAAATCCAACGACCGCTTGTATGCCTTGCGGAAAGCATGCACGCGAAGTGGAGATCGTGGGGGGCATACTACTCCACCTTGTTGGAGTCGGTGGAATTCGATAGCCTTATGCAGATTCGACAAATTTGCCTGGCGATGAACCGGCAGAACTCTCTACAAAGCACTTGTTGTGCGTGCAAGGTCGTATTCGTTCATTGGAGGATAAGTGGGTTAAAGGCGTCCTTACTCAGGCAGAGTTTGCAGATGGTCGCGAATTAATGCAAACAGTTCGTGCTGGCGCGACAGGATGGCTTCCACAGAGGGGCATCCCTGCAACGGACACCCACCGTCCAGATAAGGTAAACCATGGGGGGGTTTCGCGCAAACGCCCTGCGGAACTTCCCTCGGAAGGCGTCGCCTCCAAGAAGACGCGCACTGCCTCGGCGGTGCCACCTGCCTCTGCGGCAAGACCTACCTCGGCGGCAAGACCTACCTCGGCGGCAAGACCTACCTCGGCGGCACCACCTACCTCGGCGGCAAGACCTGCCTCGGCGGCACCACCTACCTCGGCGGCAAGACCTACCTCGGCGGCACGTCCGGAGCGTGCTTTAGTTCGCGATTACCCGGAAGCTGGTGGGGACTTCCAACCTTCCCTGCTTCACGTCATGCGGGCAGGCACTAACGGTAAATGCTATGGACGGAAGTCTAATGGTTCTCGTCACGACATCCCAATCGCGAAAGGGCAGCTGACTATTGGGTACACCGGAAGCTTGACCTATCATTATCCAGGAAAAAACTTAACTCTTCAAAAGGGTCAAGTTCGCGAAGTGAGGACCACTCCCCCGATCCGGATGATTATATTCTGCTCGTGGAAATGTGTTCAAAACCCATGGTATTGTTGTCACGTTTCGATGCCTGGACTGCCCGAGGGGGGGGGCGAACCGTGTACCCAAACTTCTTGTTGCACCGGACACAAAGATCCTGGAAAGTGAGGAGACTCGTCTCTGTTCTCTTGGTGTTTGCGTTGCCCATGAGGATGTCACCCCAGAAGAGGCTCGAGGACATCTGGTGAATTCGGAGATGGACGTGGAGGAGAGACTTCGCAACGGTGTTAAGGTGAAAGCGAGTGGCAAGGGTTTCATGACGAAGAAGATAGAGAATTTCTATAAGGCGCTCCACGGCATGGTTAAGACCGATAAGCTTGCACTGACTCAAATCCGGAAATGTGTTCCTGGTGGTGCAACCGTGTATAACTTCCGAGTTTGTCACCGTGATTCCGATGGCCGTGAATACCTCTTGGAGTTTGGACGAGAATACCGTTGTTCGTGTCCGTGTTTTCGAGAAATGGCGAGGACCCGACCTGCTCCCTGCAAGCATTTCCTTTGGCTGTACTCCGAGATATTCGAAATTCCGATCATTACGAGTGTGGGATACCTTCACGAGCCATCTCTGCTATCCTCAGAAGTTCGCAAAATACTGTCTTATTATCCTGGAATTCCGGACAACTTCGATCTCTAGTTGCTTAGCTAGAATACAAACGTAAACCTGTTATGACACGTTATATATTTTACAGTGTATGCATTTTCATATACGTTATTCAAAACATTTTGTATACCATTGCATGTATTAGCACCCTCATCCACATTCGAGTATGATTAACCGTACGGTCCAAGCTTGACAATCGTATACGATTGTCACACGTGAGAGAGAGCCGAACCTAGCGCCGAGATCGTGTATCCTATTGCATGTCGTATAACCCTGCCTGGATATTCGCGAAGAGTTTGTCACTACTCATCCACATTCGAGTATGATTAACCGTACGGTCCAAGCTTGACAATCGTATACGATTGTCACACGTGAGAGAGAGCCGAACCTAGCGCCGAGATCGTGTATCCTATTGCATGTCGTATAACCCTGCCTGGATATTCGCGAAGAGTTTGTCACTACTCCACATTCGAGTATGATTAACCGTACGGTGCAAGCTTGACAATCGTATACGATTGTCACACGTGAGAGAGAGCCGAACCTAGCGCCGAGATCGTGTATCCTATTGCATGTCGTATAACCCTGCCTGGATATTCGCGAAGAGTTTGTCACTACTCGTGCACATTCGAATATGATTAACCGTACGGTCCAAGCTTGACAATCGTATACGATTGTCACACGTGAGTATTGGATTAGATATATTTATAGATTTCTTTATCTATATATACTAGGAAAATATTAAAATAATTCATAATTTTAGACATGTCTACTGGGAGATTATCAAGAGTCAGAAAGCCCACTGCTAAGGCAATGGCTGTGTCTGCCGGGCGTGAGGGAGGTGCGTATCTGCATCCCTATAAATGCATGTCGGGGTGTCATTTATTTCATTATTGCATGGCTCGTACAAAACAAACCGCTCGAAAGAAATTCGGAGGCACAATTAGAGATTTACAGCGTATGGCCTCCGGAGGTGCACAGGCCTCTCAGAGCGGATCTATGGCATCCGGGGCAAGTGGTTCAAATGAGTTACCCGCCGCTGGTGTTGCTCCAGGTACCGCAGGAGATGCCACTCCAGTCGCAAGTGGAGATGCCACTCCAGTCGCAAGTGATGCTCAAGCTACAGCTAAATCGCCAAAGCTGACTATTAAAATTGGTGCGCCGAAACCAGCTCAGCAAGTCGTTGCGCTAATGCTCCAGTATGTCGCTACAAGTAAACAGAAGGAGAAGAAAGACCTCGAGGCACAAATTCGGGCCCATGTGGAAGGTGGAGATGGTGGGCAGATAGTTGATACAGCTGTTGAATTACTGAAGAATCAGAACGCATCTAAAACTGCTACCAGTCTTAAAAGAATGCTAGGTAAGAAAAAAACCTGATGCAGGTGCTCCTGAGGAGGAGCCAGCGCCAGCGCCGGCGTGAGCGGTAAGTGCTCCTGTACCCGAGGCTTCGGGGAGTGCACCACCCTCGCGAAAGCGTGCTCGCAGTGACACGAAGGGTAAGGCAGCGATATCTGGGACCACTGGTGACGACAACAGGGCAGACTACACATTCCCAGGACCGCTGAATATCAAGAAAGTGATCTCGGAATGGACGTATCGTCCCCCGATTAATCACAAAAAGCTTCCAGGAGTTGCCCCTCTTGGCTTGCTGATACATCCTGCTGATGTTGGGGACGCAAACCAACTTTCGTTTACCCGCGTGACTTCACAAGAGGGAATAGAGAAGCAGAAGACGGTCATCATGGAGCGATGGAATGTGGACAAATCACATGTCATCGCGTGGTGGACTGGACACTATTACACGGACGAAGAGTATAGGCAAATGCTCATGTCCAAGTTTTATCCTGGTGAGTCCCCGCCATAGCTTGTCATCATTAGCATTATGCAGGATTTTGGGACTTTCCTACAAAGCTTGACAATCGTATACGATTGTCAGACTTGAGTTCATTTCGTTTGCTTACAGCAGCGGATGCGGAGGCTCCTGAGGAAGTAAGCAACTTCAACAAAATGGTGCACAATCTGGAGACCGACTATCTCAGTCTATTCGATAGTGGTCCTGATGACTACAAGACGTGGGTGAAGAACAAGTTCATGCGAATGCAGCTTGTCGTGGTGGATGGCCAGCATCGCTATGACGCCTGGCTTGACCTTGTCCTGGACGCAAGGAAACGTAAAGCATTCTGGGACGGTACCGGGACCATGAATAGGTCCTCTCTGGAGGGGTTGGCCACAACGATTACAATTCTGAAGAAAGAAACACCTCTTTGTGTTTTGGTAAGCAATCCTTGTATGATATCGTTTGTTTCATTATCATTAAAATACCGTGTGTACATGAATGAATATTTTACAAGTTTCGGTTTGAGCAGAGCCTGATCGGGACACAGACGAACACCGACCAAACAGAAAGTCTTGTTGACTCCCACGAACACGATAAATGGATTTTGCTGTTGAATCTTGCCGACGCCTCGGACGCACAACTGCAGCATTTTACCCAGTTTCCGGTAAGGCAAGCTAGTGCCAAGAGTAACGCTTGGTATCAGAACAATCTGAGCGATACGACCGCCGCGGCCTACTCGAACGAGATTTCGAGAATTCAGGATCATTCGGCAAAAGTTGCCCTCCTCCAATCGCGCGAGCGGGATGCGCAAAAGGTATGAAACTTCGGCGCTCTCTCATGTGTCCTCACCCACGCGTGACAATCGTATGCGATTGTCAAGCTTTGGCGCTAGGTTCGGCTCTAACTCACGCGTGACAATCGTATACGATTTTCAAGCTTTGGCGATAGCTTCTCTGCCACGCGTGACAATCGCACACGATTGTCAAACTTTGGCGCTAGCTTCGGCTCTCTGCCACGCGTGACAATCGTATACGATTGTCAAGCTTTGGCGCTAGGTTCGGCTCTAACTCACGTGTGACAATCGTATACGATTGTCAAGCTTTGGCGATAGCTTCAGTTCTCTGCCACGCGTGACAATCGTATACGATTGTCAAGCTTTGGCGCTAGCTTCAGCTCTAACTCACGTGTGACAATCGTATACGATTGTCAAGCTTTGGCGATAGCTTCAGTTCTCTGCCACGCGTGACAATCGTATACGATTGTCAAGCTTTGGCGCTAGCTTCGGCTCTAACTCACGTGTGACAATCGTATACGATTGTCAAGCTTTGGCGATAGCTTCAGTTCTCTGCCACGCGTGCCAATCGTATACGATTGTCAAGGTTACTAGCTTCGGTCCCCTGACGTAGGTGTGTCCAACGTGTCTTGTTTGCAGATTTTGCGGTTACTGAATCCAAAACTGGGAGATGAATGGCGGAAGGAAGCTCTGGAGTTCAAGAACTATCCGAAAGAACTGTAGCCTGTTCTTACTCTAGAGGCTATAAGCACCTCGCTATCAGCCTTAGGGTTTGATGTACGATATTTTTTCTTTGTTCTTAAAGTGGCGAAGAAAGGAATAGAAGTGGCTAATGTGGACGAACGGAAGGAGTTATACCAGAATTATGGGATCAGTTGCAAGGGCAAGTATTTGACTGGCACTGAGTTCATCGCGTATTGTCATCGTCTTGGTTTCATCAAGGATGTCATCGAATCTGCCAAGGCCAAGTTTGCATCGCTGGTGGGTTGGACTGAATACCCAGATTGGTATGAACTAGGACAGATGATCGAGGACGTCTATGATGAGGACGATGATGCGGGGGAGAGTATACTCAAACTAAAGTCTGACAACCCTTGGGGACCCTATGAGTTTGATGGGGAACCGTACCGTGAATCGAAGCATATGACGTACGTGCAAACACATAACCGGACACTTAGCCGACACGGAGAGCCTGATTTGGAAACCAAGCTTCTGATGTGGATGTTAATCAAATCTTCCAGCCACTTCTACACTGCACGCTTCGATGAGGTCATGAAGAGCATGTTGAAAGCAAAGCGATGGAGGCGCGTTGATTCCAAGGAAGAAAGGGCTACGGACCGGAGTGTGAATAAGCCATCGCAGGATAGCATGCATACTTACAAGACTCTTGTGGATTGCGCTGGTGAGTTAGTCCTCACAAGTCTTTTTTTGTAAGTTGCAGGATTTCAAGTGCTAACGAGAGTGATGTTTGCTATGCAGCCACGCGTATGATCTTGTGCTACATTCACTCCTTGCCGGAAGACTAAATCAAGGTTGGAGATGCCGTTCGCTGTTGGGCTACGTTCACGAGTCCGAAGCTTTATGGCCCTGCCTACACTGAGCCCCCTGTGAAGGACCCCACATGGTTTGTGGAGACATTGGGCATAATCCATACGAAAAGGCGGTTTGAGGAAAACTGCCTGAATTTGCTATGGGCGATCCAAGCAGCAGCTGGGTCTCAGATTAATATGGCCCCTGCAGTACTGGCAGCGTCGCGGATGATGGAAGCCAAAGAAATGCCAGATATCATTCACGAGATCGCCGCGTTCGGTGCGAAGGTGACCCCGTTGATACACGGCCACGGCCTATCAGTCCGATCATGCCTTGGGGATGTAAGGGCAGTTGGTATAATTATCCACTGAGAAGTGTGACAATCGTATACGATTGTCAAGCCCTGGCGTTACCTTGACTTAGAAGAGTCTACTCTGTCTCCGAGTTCGAATACTAATTCTGATGCGTGTTACAGGCTGTTTGGGAATGGCTGGAACTCCGTGTGAAAGCGTCACGCCGGGAGGGCGGGATGCCCGATGCTCTGAACCAAACGGAGATTTTCGATCCTGATTGGGACCCGCAGAGCGCCGTGATTGAATTCATGGAGCTGAAAATCGAACACAAGGACCTACATGCTGCCGAGGGAGTCCAGGATGCGGTGGACTTCAACAAGTGCCATCGCGAGTTGTTGGACAAGCTTCTGAAGGGATTGCTGGATTTCGGAATAAAGGTTAGAGATGTTCAAATATTTACATTGCTATTTATTGTGTATTTGCTGCGTATGTATTTCAAAGCAGACGCATAAAAGCAATGTTCCTCAGGTTAACAAGTCTCTCGCCGACAGGAATAAAGGTGCACGCAGCAATCAAATCATGGTCAATTTGCGCAATGCAAAAACATTGCAACACACTCGCTATGGAGTGGATCTGATCTTTGTGGATGGTCCTTTTGGGCTGTTCCCGGAGGTATGGGATACCGTTTCAACAGACTTCTACTCATACATGGGTGGTATTTGCATGTCGACTATGGATTACGGTGGCATTGTGATTCTATTCTTACCGGAATCGACTACCCGCAGAATGGGGATCATTAACGGAAAAACTTTCGCGATATCCAGGCAGCAAGCTATCATCGATGCCTTCTGCGCTTCGACCAACGGCTGGCCGCTGAAATGGACATGCCACCAAACGGTTCAATACTGGAATCGGGGCGGAGGACGCATAGGTGATAATGCGGCTGCTCCGTGCAGCGTTTTGCAACCATATGTGTTGCTGCATTTGGTGGAAGATCCCTCAAAGAATAATAAACTACCGAAGTGGGTCCCGATGCGAAGCACGGTCGGAAAGTTTGCGAACGCGTTCACGAACATCATGGTAAGAATCCTGGTATGCATTCATTTATTGTCATGAATGAAACTCCGCTAAACAAAATTGTCAAGCAGGTGCACTGCTCCGATACCCAGACTCACGTGTGACAATCGTATACGATTGTCAAGCAGGTGCACTAGCTCCGATACCCAGACTCACGTGTGACAATCGTATACGATTGTCAAGCAGGTGCACTAGCTCCGACACTCAGACTCACGTGTGACAATCGTATACGATTGTCAAGCAGGTGCACTAGCTCCGACACTCAGACTCACGTGTGACAATCGTATACGATTGTCAAGCAGGTGCACTAGCTCCGACACTCAGACTCACGTGTGACAATCGTATACGATTGTCAAGCAGGTGCACTAGCTCGGACACCCAGACTCACGTGTGACAATCGTATACGATTGTCAAGCAGGTGCACTAGCTCCGACACTCAGACTCACGTGTGACAATCGTATACGATTGTCAAGCAGGTGCACTAGCTCGGACACTCAGACTCGCGTGTGACAATCGTATACGATTGTCAAGCAGCAGGTGCACTAGCTCGGACACTCAGACTCGCGTGTGACAATCGTATACGATTGTCAAGCAGGTGCACTAGCTCGGACACTCAGACTCGCGTGTGTTGTTTGTTTATGAACAGGAGGTACCGCTGCCACCTAAGGAGTACCTGAAGAAAGAAGATGGACAAAATATTCGCAGCGTTCAGAAGCCAATCCGTCTTTACCGTGAGCTGATGCGCTTGTACAGCAACATGGATGCTTGTGTCATGGAATTTCCTTGCGGAACGGCTCCAGCCTCCATGGCGGGGTATATGGAGCAAAGGCATGTCCTTTCGATCGACATGGATGCAGAGGTGATGGACATGGCCAGAGCACGGTATTCCGAGGTGCTCGCGGGTGACAAAGCGCTGATAGAACAACAAAAGGCCAATATCGGTGATGACCAAATGGAATTTGATGATGTCGCGAAATTTTTAGGCATTGGTTCGGCTACTCCGGTTACGGAGGATGTGCCGCCAGAAGTTTGTATCGAGATTACAGGAGCTCTCGCGGAATCCTTGCTAGCGCAATAGTAAATCTTCATGAATGCTAGTACATTTGATACTGGCGGGCTCCGACCCTAGAACCGAGGACACGCACGAAACATACATTTCAGGGTAGCACAAAATATCCAAATAATTGTAATAATACTATATGCGTGCATAAAGAGAAATGTTGCACATGCCCGATCATAAATCGTTAGCTATGATCCATCCTCCGAGCCCATCCGTTGTACTGTGGAGTTCATCTTGTTGAAATGTTTTTCTTGTATATGTCATGCATTGGCATACTTTGGCAAATAGACTCTCTTCACGGGGAACCGGGTTGAAATAGGAGCGACCAGAGCGCAAATATTTATCAACAATGCGTATCACGCGTGCAGCAAGCCGGCATGTCATGTACACATCGGGGTAACGATTCAAAATTCTATCGGTTGCCGGCGCGTTTGATAAGCTGTCGATGGCCCACACCCCAGCGTTTGACAGGTCATCGTAACGGAGCAACACACTGATATTTACCAACGGTACATTGGGCACATGGAGCATGGAAACGAATGGGGAGCAAGTATCATCGCCACATCGAATCTGCCATTCCAAGATGGGAAGTGAGGACGATTCTGATCTTTCAGTCGAATTGAATCGCACATGTAGAACATGTTCGTGGGGGACTCGGGCAGTGGGGTTAAAAGGATGGTGTCCAGCGCGAACATTTTGAGGTGGTCCGCGATTAATTTCGGAGACATGCACATTCCGCGAGGTGCCACCATTTCAGGATACTTTTGATGAAAAATGCTTTGTAGGCGTAGGAGGGAGACATGGGCTCGGTGAATTAAGAGACGAAGGTTGGCGTCCTCCATAAAAAAATGTAGGCGGTAAGAAGAGAGCGGGTGATAGCGTTGCCGCAAGGGACTAGCCCAACACTTAGCGCGGGTTGCGCACGCCCGATTATTGTATCATTGAACTGTACGCAGACACATCTTATTCGGCAGAGATTCCCGAGATACATACATAACGGTTCATTGGAATGATCAGGTCCGTAAGGAATGGACTGAAAGATTTTTAACAAGACGTTGTTCGGAAGATGCATTATGCGTCAAAAAATGACGTTTATCTATTACTTCAACCCCTTATATTTCGAAACAGCCGAAGGTCGTGGAACCTGGGTCTGACAACCGTATGACAACGTGTGACAATCGTATACGATTGTCAAGCAGGTGCACAAGGTCATACACTGCGTGTATGGAATGATGAGAACGCTGTATACGGAAGTAGCGATAATAATGGTAGCTGTGTGGAGTATGCAGGGTATGAATAAAACACTACTTAGAACAATCTATTATTTTCTTATAATAATAATTGTTACAATTATCATGTTGTTAGAAGCCAAAGTCCAAGTCCTCGTCTGGCATATCCGCCGCACAGTTGCAAGCTCCTAAATATTGCTCTATACTCTCACCGCGCTGCTCCGGTAACAATAAATCATTTATCTTGTCCACAGGTATTTTCAGATTTCTAGGCGTTACCCACCTCCCCGTCCAAGGGTTCCTCGAGGGAAATCGATCGAGATGCATCAAGGTAAAGAATAGGAAAAACCGAGTTCGGCGTACATAACGGTATCCTGCACAGATTTCGTCCAAGTCCCAATTTCCCAAAATGATAGGCCTTTCGCACAACACATATACGTTTTCCGCATTACAGTTTACGCAAGGTGTATGACCGAAAATGGACACATGATTTATCATATCTTCATCCTCGTCAAAACCATCTAACCAAAGCAAGACGCGCTGAACCTGCCGGGTCAGCGCCATTTCTCAGGAAGTTCTTGAACGCGAAAATAAATGATTAAAACTCGCTACAACACGTCTTAAGTAGGCATGGGAGCAAGGTATTTTTTTCCTAACGGCAATTGCACCACTTTCCGTCGTCATCAGGTTCCTGGTCACAGCCTGTGCCCTGGTTAATCAACTCCGGAATGAAATCTGTGGGAACCGCCATTGTTTTTGGGGTAAGTGCGCTAGGGTTGGCTTGCGTTGGAGTGTACGTATATTGCGCAGTAGTGGCAGGATACCGATGCGCATCCAACAGTTGAAAATACCATGTTTCCCGAGTCTCGCGGATAAACCTCCATTTACCCTCAGAGGGGTCATGTGTAAGAAACAGCGCAGGATCGACGAACACTTCCTCGCGATATAAAAACAAATTCCAGGAATGGCACACGCAGCATTTTTCGTATTCGATATACATACGTTCAAGTTCAACAAGTGCGTCTTCCATGAACTGAGGAGTATTCATATTGTAGGAGGCTAGGTTTTTACTGCGAAAATAAATGAATAAAAGACATGTAACATTACTTATATAACAATAAACTTCGCGGGACTTCCTTCCAACACGGTGTTGACAATCGTGTACGATTGTCAGAAGTGTCTGGAGGGTAGTTTTCGTATGCACGGCGTGAAGAAACATATTGTTTTTCATGCATGTACATATACGGTTTATTTGTGTACAGTCACGTGACATAAGTGTTAGCTACCAAGCATACGTCTCCTCATTGCACGCGCTAGCATCAATTATGCGCGTTAGGGTGCAGATTCTGAACATACGCCCGCAAACTGCGCATCTCCTTTCATCTTCCTGCAGCAGATCGCTTTCCAGCTCTGTCAGGGCACCGTGCGTAGTTTCGCTGTAGCGGTGTCTATTTCGCCAGCCCCGCCACTCCAAATCTGAGTATCGGTGGTAGATCCACCCGCCCTCATACCAGTACACGAGATGCCTCACCCCGAACCTGTCGCTGGATCTACGGCCGTGGACGTACATCGGCCAAAAACTCCACCAGTGATAGGTCCTGAGATTAACTGCATGTTGCCCGAAGTCCTCCCAGTCTTCTTCAGCTTGTTGCCGCGCTCGCCGCCACAAGCGGAGAATTAAACGGTCATCAGGAACCCAATGGGCTTGTTGTAACTGGCAGTCGCGAAACGTAAAAGTATCGAAAGGCCATATCCAATACTGCAATATTCCAATACTGGGCATAATGGTGAGGTAGTCTAAGGGGCGGGTTGTGGTTCTATGTGACGAACGCAGGTGTGAGCAAATGACCTCCGGTTACAACTCCTCCAACATATATAACAACATATAAACCCTGAACCTTGGACGCCCCGATATGTCTATGTGCAGCACACCTGACACCAAGACTCACCTGCTTGACAATCGTATACGATTGCCAAGCAGGTGCACTAGGTCCGACAACCAGACTCACGTGTGACAATCGTATACGATTGTCAAGCAGGTGCACTAGGTCCGACAACCAGACTCACGTGTGACAATCGTAGACGATTGTCAAGCAGGTGCACTAGGTCCGACAACCAGACTCATGTGTGACAATCGTATACGATTGTCAAGCTCTGTCGTTGGGTTCGTCTCTCTGACGAACGTCTGACACTCGCATGCGACTGGCTTATACCCCCTGAGTCCCTGGTTAGGGGGGGAGGGGGGAGTCAGTGTACATTCCTTAAGTATGAAGAAAAAAATTAAATTTTCTTAAGTATGGGAAAACGCAGGCGTCGACGCGGGCCGACGCGTTACCCTCCTTAAGTATGGGCTTAAGTATGGGAGCCCTATTTTGCGAAATCTTAGAATGTTAAGAATGTTTGGCCCGAAACTAATCCCCGATATAGGCCAAACCAGCGTTCAAATAAATTAATATAGGACCTATATATACCACCTTTCATTGGTTAGACACCACAAATCACGGGAGATGGCCAATTAAATTATCGGAACAATGGTCCTCGTGGTAGGACCAAATCGTCGATTTGGTCCTACCACAAGGACTGCGGGGCAGTAGCCATCAGTCCGTAGGACGCCCGTAGCACGCCCGTAGCATGCCAGTAATATGTCCTTAGCACATGTCCTAACTGGAACGCCCATAGTTAAGGCCCATATATGCACGTGTTACCGCCGTGCTAACGGCGTGCTAAGCTCAGACGTGCTAACACATAATAGGAATATTCCTGGAAAGATTCTTATGTTAGCATGCCGTTAGCACGCCGTTAGAGGTCATAGTAATTATACACATTTATATATACATATGACCTCTAACGACGTGCTAACGGCATGCTATCAGGAGAATCTTTTGAGGAATATTCATATTATGTGTTAGCACGTCTGAGCTTAGCACGCCGTTAGCACGGCGGTAGAACGTCGGTAGCACGTGCATATATGGGCCTTAACTATGGGCGTTCCAGTTAGGACATGTGCTAAGGACAAATTACTGGCATGCTACAGGCGTGCTACTGCCGTCCTACGGGCGCCCTACGGACTGAAATACGCTCACTAAGTGGCCTTCCTGGCGCCCACTGCACATGAAATATATTGTAACATGACCCATTCTTGCCATCTACAATGTACAACATCTTCGGAATCCATAATACTGCGGGATATATCCCTCGCAATGTCATGCACCCACAAAAAAACTGACTTGGGTGAAATTTGCCATCAAGATTTTGTATATAGATGGAAACTCATTGCCGCGCACAAGGCAGACATTAATATGTATCGATGATGTTAAGCATTCTAAAAATCATTTGATAGGTATATATGATGACTGCAACGTGACAGGGCGTAAAACGGTTAAATGCATATGTTTTCAGGCATCTAGAACTTTACAATTGGCTAGAAATACAATGATAAAATCGACCTTATAATCAGGGTTTCGGACCCAAACCCAAAAGTTACATATCTGCCAGTGTAATATGAAGTTGCCAACATGCAAAATGTGGTAAGCATGATTGGGATATAGTGTTAGGATACAATTTTACTGCCTGACGGGATGATTCAGCTCGAAATTCAATTGGATGAAAATATTTGAGTGACATGCCATGTTTTTTAATGCCCTCCAAAGGTTGAAACTCAAAAATGATAGGGTGCATGCTACAAATGCATTGGATATCGTGAGTATATGAACATATATTGTATATGGCATATGTTCCCACTTAGTTTAGGTCCTATAGATGCTAAAACTCGGAGGATAGTCAATAGGTACCACAAAAAGATGGTTAAAAAAATCCCCGCAAAGCCGGTCCTTGTGGGAGGACCGAACGCGATTTGGGTCCTCCCACAAGGACCGCCGGGCAGTAGGATGGGTGATCGCACGTTGAACCAATTAAGTGATGTTTATGCGAGGAAAACACATTTGCACGTAGGTCCTTATGGTAGGACTTTGAATTTGGGTAGTAGCCATAGAGCGCTAGAGCCATGTAGGGCCCAGCACCGTGCTCAAGCCTCAAGGTGGGCATAAGCAAATTTTAAATGGGAATCTAGTGTTTTAGTCATGAATACGTGAATAAATCGTGAGTTGGCCGCATGTGGTACTATTCAAGTTATGAGTTCACCGCCCGCCGTACTACTCAAGTCATGAGTCAGGGAAGCGCGGTACTACTCAAGTCACGAGTACGACCGAGAGAACACTATTCAAGTGTAGTGATAGTAGTCATGAAGAGCCCTGCCCTAGAGGCTGAGTTTCGGGAGCAAGCAGCCTTGGGAAACGAAGTAGCTGCAGTGCTGCACAAGCAAATATCGTCACTCACTTTCATAGGAACACTCTGTTTCTTCCGAGACGTATTGCAGAGGTTGAATTTATTGAGCAAGTGTTTTCAAGCAGACTTGATAGACTACGAAACGGTAATTGACTTGATATCCGCAACTAGGCTAGGCTTGGAAGTGCTATATATCTTATATCAGGCCGGCAAAGCCAAGTGGTACGACGCTTAAAGTATTCTTGCGGGCGCAGGCTGCGGCTGAGGAAAGTTCGCAGACTTTTGACTTTCCACACCCAAAGGGGAGCTTTCCTGTTGTGCAGAATGTGGCAGATATGGACGTTTTATTTCAGTACATCAAGTTGTGTGCGACTGGTTTATTTTCCGAGCTGAGTGAGCGCTTTCCCTCTCACGAGTTAATGTGCGCGCTTGATATATTCAGTAACAGTAAGTTTCCTCGAAAGCAAGAGCAATTGGATGATTATGGGGAGACTAAATTGCAACAGTTGATCGATTTTTTCTCGGAGTCGCATGATGATTGTGACATAGATGCCCCAATTTTAGACAGGGAGGCGACCCTGCAAGAGTGGGAAAACTTGAAGTTAGCTATTTTTCAGAAGACAGAGGGGAAGATATGGGATAGTACTTTTGAGGAATTTTGGCCACAGTATATTGTGAAGGATGACTACCCGAACATGAAGATACTTATTTGCATCCGACGTATTTTGCCATTGAACACAGCTTGCTGTGAACGAGGGTTCTCCAAGATGGGCATCATAAAAACGTTACTTCGAAGTCGGATGTCTTCTGCCACTCTCTCAGCCTTGATGATGTGTTCCATAAATGGGCCCGAGCTGAAGGATAAAGCTGCTGTACGAGCATTTGTCTTAAGAGCTTACAAGACGTGGCAAGCAGTGAAAGCTCGAACTCCGGCACGTGCATCTGATGCGTCTCGTAAGAAAACCACATACAGAGGCAAGGATTTGACAAAGAAGCGCAGTGCACCGATCGACCTGTTAAATGGCAGTGAAGAGATTCTGGAGGATGAGTTTGATGGGGTTGGCACTTCTTCTTCTGCACAGCCAGCAGTTTTGGAAGATGAGGATATGGATGCCATGGCACTTGCCGAGAATGGTGATGATGATGAGTTTTCTTGGTGTTTTGCAGATTTTATTCCTCCTGAGGGGTGGTTGATGGCACCAGATGCACCCGAGCATGTTACGCACAAGGTGTTGAAGAAAGCTGCCAGAATAGCTCATAGATTTGCAGATAATTGGTACATTGGAAAATTCAGGTACATTAGTCAAACTGGATCTGATAAAGGCTTGAAAGCAGTGTATTATGCCGACGATGGTCTGTTGTATTTTCATGATCTCGCGATCGAGGAAATGGTGCCAAAGGTAAATGGGTGATCTTAAAGAAGGAGCCTAAGCGCAAAGAGTAGAAGCTGTCTTCGTTGAGATTTTGGATTTCAGATAATGATTTTTGGCTTTTGGATTTCAGATAATATTTCTGACTTTTGGATTTCAGATATTAAATTTAGTCTTTTGGATTTTAGATGTGGATTTTTGTATAAGTTGCCTCAGTTGATCTTATTGATTTTGACGGTAGTATTGTGGCTTGAATGTAAATTGCCGCTTTCCAATGGGAGTAAACATCATTATTTGCACTCAACCTCAATGCGTGAAAATTTCAAAGAAAACTGCCATAATAAGCCGTCGACCGAAAGCGGGCCGTACCAAAAAAAAGTGATATCAGCCCGGCGAAGCCGGCCGAAGGCGGGCCGTACGCTTTCGTTGCCCGGGCCGAGCCGGCCGAAAGCGGGCCAGGCAATTTCTCAATTGCGGGCCGTAAAATGTTTTGGAAGACTTCCACCCTGACCGCCGCGGACCGCCTAATCTTGTCCGCAGAAAACAAAGTGACTTTGCGTGAGGGCACAACGTGTGCTGCTCAGTGCGCCGAATTCTGCAAAGAGGGAGCGCACTCGGGGACACACCTGCAGCTTTTGACAGGAAGCCACGGGCTCAATATCTCGGATGCGGTTATTCGCGAGGAATCTGCACACAAAACTCATCGGCCCGTCAAGGAACAGAACCATGTTCAGATGGAGGGGGTACCTTCAGGCGCAAGACACGTGCAGCGTGTGCACAGCTTTGTCCAGAAGAGGATGCGCGCTTGCCGCGAAACGTGCGCAGTGAAGCGAACATAATGGAAATGGGAGAATCGAATAGCTTTAAGAGGGCATACAGTTGACAGAGTTCGGTACACTGCTCGATGCCGTTAATGGAGGTCAACGCGTTAAAGCTGACGTTCACATATTGCAACGCTGCAAATGACAGTTGGTCAGTAAAGAGATGGGAGCGTAGAAAACAGTAAGCAAGAAAGACCAATTCTCCAAGAACGTTCCCAACCCCAAAAGCATTGCGACGAGCTCAGAGTGACACAGCACGAGAACGAGAGCTCCCTTGCAAATCCTTGCTAAATATTGAGAAAAACCGTTCTGCAATAACAGCCTTTGTTGTCGGATAGTATGCTGTCGGAGCATACTATCTTAAAATATATATTTCGAAAAGGAAGAACCATATTTCGAATAAGAAACACGCCTAGCGATTTCTAGCAATTGGCAAAGAGTATGGGGGAAACATGAAAACTGATCATCGTACCTCCCGTGCTACGCCATGAATCAAATCAAGAGCATCGTAGGAGGCCGGTTCACCTTTGAGGAAGCTAAATCCGTCCAAGTTACTAAAGCGATTGTGTGAAGGTGAGAGGACCTGAAGGAAATTTAATCTTAGTTGAGAACAGGCATCTCTGAGTGCTGAAAACCTCAGAACGTCGTGGCACAGTGAACTCAAGATGCGAAAGATATGTGCGCGGGCTTTAAAAAGACTTCAAAATTTTCAGTTGATGATATCATTAACTTAAAAACTCACGAGACATTTGTTGCGAAATGAGTCGCTCCTTTCACAACACAAAGAGACCTCGGATATAACCTTGCCATGCGTGGTCGATTTCAGCAGCAGGAGCTTCGCCGATCATATCCGTTCAAAACAGCACCACCTTCCTCCGAAGGTATATTTGTCCGACCGTCTTAAGAGAGCACAGTGTCTACATTATATTCGGATATCTTTTAATCAAATAACTATATTAGACGGATAAACAGTATCTGCGTGAGAAAAGGAGGGGTTTCACGGGTGAGGTTGACCAAGTGAACTCAATTTTTTGAACTTGCAACTTCTCAACTGTGTCACGTCGCAAATTTGAAGTATTTCATAATCGATGTGGATATAAATGTTGAACCACATCATAGGCCACGATCGATGACATGACGCATCGCCCGTCTGCGTGACTGCGTCCATCGCACGAACACCCATCGCACGGTTTATACGCACATACCACGACCGATCCTATCCGATACAGTGTGTATAAATGTTTATTGTCGACTGTCCGACAAAAAGCTTGGCCCCTTGCACAGTTAGCCTCTTCGAGTCATATCTCCTGGCATCGCGCCAGTCATTCTGGGGCTCTCGCGTGAACCCTGGGGCCTCCTGAAGCGGGCTTGGTGACATTCCTATGTCATCGGGTATATAATTCTGCCGATTTATACCGACTTAAGCAAACTTAAGCAAACTTAAGAAAACTTAATAAGCAAACTTAAGCAAAAACCTTGTTCTAGTGCTTCGAGGAGGCAGTTAGCTTGAGTTGTAGCCTGGTCCTTGTAGGCGGACCAAGGTTTAGTTCGTGATTTTTGTGAAATCGCATCCACAAATCACACCCGCTAAGCATGACCCTAAAGTTACTCTAGGGACGAACCCATGCAAAATAATATTCAATTGACTACAAAATATCATGAAAAAGGCTTGAATATGCTTTAATTAACGGGCAAGCTAGCGACCAATATATATGGCCATTGCGAAGTGGTCCTTGTGGGAGGACTAGCAATTTGGATAGTAGCCAATGAGGTTATGGGCCTCTTCCACTCGGGTTACGTTTTTGGCATTTGGTAGGTGGCTTTGATCACCCCGTCGCGTCTCCAGCGACGTCGCATCTCCAATGACCGCATCTCCAGCGACCCCCTGTTTGCATCTCTAGCAACGCCCCGCTGTTACCGTAAGATTACGGCTACGGGAATCATCTGTGCGTGCCGTATCACGCGGCGCTGTCGGCTTCATTAGCGCATCTCCAGCTACGAGACCACCTACATTCTGTTCGCGGTTGTGCCTTTCTGGGCAGCAGCACCTCTACTGCCGGATAATCGGCTTATCGTGCGAAGTTCTTGACGTCACCGCCGTTTCCCTCGCGGGATCCTACCCCAATTTGACTTTTCCATCGTTGGGAATTGTTAATTTTACGAAAAGGTACGGTTTCGCCCAAAACCCAAACTTTATATCTTCAGATTTCTGCAGCTGCAGGGATCATGGCGTCACCGCGCCAGCGTGCGCGTATGGCCGCAGTTGCTTTTGCGCTTCGACTACTTCGACACCGAGAATTCACCACTGGCTCTGACCTGGTGGTGTCTGGTGGTGCTTATGTACCAGACACCAAAGTAACCTCGCTCCGACGTTTTCTGCATCGACGACTACAACCTGGACTTTGAGTCCAACGACTTCGCCTCTCCGTATTCTCCACTTCCACCCCACCCGTCCCTTGGCAGTCATCTGGTGGTGTGTGGTGGTGTTATCACCACCGCCCACTCCCACTCCAATTCCTCAATCTTCGCCTTTACTGGGTGCAGCGCGTTCGTTGCGCACACTCACCGCATTTTCCGCCTCTCACTCACCGTCTCGCCCTGCTCTCTGCACCGACGAATTTCTTTCGGTGGTGCCAGACCACTTGCGGTCGTGGCCTCGCACAGGCGTTCTTGGTTTACAGTAATGTTCGACATTTCGGCTGTGTTTAACCTGTGGCATCATCGCGAGAACACCGCCGCCATCCAGTCTGCTTGTTCATTTTAGCAACCTACCCCGCGGGAGTAGTTGATCCCCGCCGCACTTGCATGGGCGTAAGCCTCTAGAGCATGCATCATGAGATTAGCGCAGGGCTCTTCATGACTACTATCACTACACTTGAATAGTGTTCTCTCGGTCGTACTCATGGCTTTAGTAGTACCGCGCTTCCCTGATTCATGACTTGAGTTGTACGGCGGGCGGTGAACTCATAACTTGAATAGTACCACATGCGGCCAACTCACGATTTATTCACGTATTCATGACTAAAACACTAGATTCCCTCTTAAAATTTGCTTATGCCCACCTTGAGGCTTGAGCACGGTGCTGGGCCCTACATAGCTCTAGCGCTCTACGCTCTAGCCGGAGATGATGAGTGTTTGGCACGATAGGTGCATGTGTTGTGAGCTCAGCAAGCCATCATATGCTCGATGTATCGTGCTACATCACGATATGTCGATTTTACAGTGCCATCCTCACTTGCTCCCCGCCTTCCGCACTTTCACGAATGGCATAAAATACCCTACGATTTTTGGGTTCCGGTCTGGATATGCCGATGATGAGTGTTTGGCACGATAGGTGTATGTGTTGTGAGCTCAGCAAGCCATCATATGCTCGATGTGTCGTGCTACATCACGAGATGTCGATTTTACAGTGTCATCCTCACTACCTGCCTTCCGCACTTTCACGAATGGCATAAAATACCCTACGATTTTTGGGTTCCGGTCTGGATATGCCGATGATGAGTGTTTGGCACGATAGGTGTATGTGTTGTGAGCTCAGCAAGCCATCATATGCTCGATGTATCGTGCTACATCACGAGATGTCGATT
>LGRX02010776.1:0-16405 GCA_001247695.2 Cymbomonas tetramitiformis
TAAAATATATAAATCATCTCGTGACTTCGCAATGGCATTTGATTTGCATGAAAAAATCCTAAAGATATACTCTTAAAATATACTAAATCATAACGAAACCATGCTTTATTACTTTCAATTATCTTATGTCCGAATTTAGTTGTGGTTAGAAAAATATAACAGGTCTTTTCTTTACCTATACTCTTCAAATGTTTCCACAATAAATTTAAATCAATTATTTCTTTATCCCATTTACAAGCGGTTTGGTTATAAGGTAAATCTAATATAAATAAATCTACGGAATTTTCATTATTTTAGGGAAAATATCAAAACAGTTTGCATTATGAATTTTAAACATTAAAATAATAAATTTATTTATTTATTTTATACTAAACAAATTCCAAATGAGACCGCAATTAACCGACGCGTACACCAACCAACAATGTTTAAAAATGATGGATATAACAAATAGAGTACCAAATTCTCAAAAAATGTTTAAAAGTTATGGCAATCTTTCTAAAAATAGCTATAGTATGCCCGTACCTAGTTCAAATCCTGAATTATTTTATTTTGATCTAACAAATTCCCCCATAAATCCTATGCATTTGACTAAAGAATTAAAACATGATTTTGATTTTCCAAAATATATTATGCAAGAAGAATTTTCTTCACAATTATAGAAAGGATGATCTGACTATATATTTGTAACGGGTAAATATATAGACAGTGAAACACAGAAAACACGCAGGGCCGGGTGCTCGGAACGGTGATAACATAAAACTGATAAGTTAGGCTAACGCGGAGGCTAACTAGCACGTCACGGATCGGTGTCACGGCTATGGGTGTCACATGTCACACACACGGCGAGGGGTGAAACAGGGAGAAGCAGGCCCCCATACAGTGGGGGGTAAATCAGCTTCCCCGTGACACAACCCACTCTAATAAGTTTCGAAGAAGAAGAAGAATTGTTGAGTGAAATTGACACTGAAGAAATTAATTCAGGTTTAAAAAGATTGCGTGAAGATTTTTCTCCATCTCCGTTAAACACACCCGAAAATCAAGGTGAATCTGGCTCTTCATCAAGGAGAATTATGAATCACTATTTAGACAAGCATTATCGTTTTCTTTACCACGTGATACCGACATTATTACAAGTATAGATCGAAGAAACCCGACGTCTCCTAATAGAAATTTCTCACCGGCAAAAACACGTTCACGTACTCCAAATAATAATTAAAAATTTTAACATATTATAAATTATATGTCTCGAGAAAATTGGATAAAAAAAAATTAAAAGAATGCTCACGTGAATATTATGCATCAAAGAAAAGCATAACCAAGTCTAAAAATCTAAAAGTTATAAAAACCTTCAAAAGTATCCACAAAGCTTGTCGCTCCCAAATTACCTAATTATAGAAAATTACCTGATAATCAAAGCAAAGCTTTAGCCAAAACAATTTTCAATTTGGAAGCTCGCCCGTATATTCGACAACAAATGCAAATTGCTCGTTGTATTCGAGGAAATTTAGATTAGAATCAAAATATTGATTTAATGATTTATGAATAGATTTTGTGATACTAATCCTTCAAATATATTTTGTCAAAAAGCGAAAATTGTAGATGACACCAATTTTAAAAGTAATGATTTCAAATTTGATTTTTTTAAATACAAAATAATGGAAGTAATAACAAAGATTCTACGCCGTTTGAGAGAATTCCAAAAATTAAAAACAATGATTTTACATCACAAAAAATAAAGAAACAAACGGCGGAATTTTTGAATGCCATAAATGCAGATTCAAAAATATTCCAAATCAAGCGATAAATAATTTTCTTGGAAAAAATATAATTAAATTTGATAATCCTACTCAAAAAAATATGCTTTAGCGGCAAATTCCGCGTATGCATTTAGTTACGATAATAAAGCAAAATTAAATAAAATAATGAGAGAGCTTCCCAATTTTCAAATAGACCCTACATTAAGTGGGAGAAATTCGGTTACATTAGTTAATTCTATAAATAAAGAAGTGATCATAGCATATCGTGGGAGCGACGCTGAATTTTTCAAGTTAGATACAATTTCTAAAAACCCTAATAGGTTAAGTAATTTTGAAGATTGGTGTGTGAATTTATGAACAACTATAGGCAAACAACGCACAACTCAAAGATATAACGAAGCATCTCAAAGATATGGAAATGTTTTTAAAAAATTTGGAAATAATTACAAAATTTCGTTAACGGGGCACTCAAACGGAAGCGGTCAATCTAATTTCATTGCTGAAAAATATAATGTCGAAGGTTATCATTTTAATCCAGTTATTAACCCATTGCAAAACCCGGTAAGTACTCCAACAAAAAAACAATATGTTTATTCAACCGAAGGAGATTTAGTTTCCTTACCGGCAAGACTTAAACCACATTCAAATTCTACTTATGAAATTATTCATATAAATCCTAAACCGGGAACTGAAAAATGATCTTTTAAAATTGCATGATATAGAACAAATGTACACCGAAAATTATCCACAAACCGAACGTGTTTCCACGGCAAGGTCTAGATTTGGTTTCGCAAATGCTATAGGTGGTTCAATTATGGGTGGTTATTTTGGATACTATCAACCCACAAGTTCGACTAATGAACACTATTTTAGAACGACTCAAGGAGTAATAGAAGGTGCATTGTTAAACGAAGCGCCCCCTATTAATTTTACAGAGTTTATGGATACCATGGGTACTAAAGAGAGTCTAGAAGAAAAGAATCATTTACGGAAATATTTAGGATTACATCCAATCGAAGAAAAAAATATAGACAAAGTTCCTAGTTTTGACCCTATTACGGAAAGAATTAGAAAAATTACCGGTAGACAAAAGCAAGATAAAAAGTTATTTTCGCCTACAACCGAGTAAGTTATGAAAATAGAAACATAAATTCAGGTAATTTCAAAAAGGGAATTAGATATGTCGAGTATGACGGAAATAGTTCAACACCTAAAAAAGTCGGTGTAATAAATCCATAAGATATATGATATAAAATGGCAAATTGTAAATACAAAACTGTAAAAATAAAAAAGTCTACCAAAAAAGGTAAAAAAATTTTGATGGCATTTTTTGACAATTCTAAAATAGTACATTTTGGAGCAAAAGGATATAAAGATTTTACTACAAATAAAGATACAAAAAGAAAATTAAATTATCTTAAACGTCATAAATCTAATGAAAATTGGAACAAATGTGATACTCCCGGTTCGCTCTCAAAACATTTATTATGGGGTAATTCTACTTCATTAGAAAAAAAAAATCAATAAATATAAAAGAACATTTAATTTAAAAGGAATATAGAAAAAGATCTTTTAATTGTGGAAGCTGAAAGAATATTTAAAAATATTCCCAAAGCACATATTGAACTTATAGTCGATGATTATTTAAATAGAACCGAATATTACACCAAGGCTCTATATCGATATTTCCGATAACCGATACTATCGATATATCGTATTTATCGCCGATTATCGGATTGCAATGTCTAACTATCGATTATGCAGGTTTTGGTGTTCCATATTTAATGTATAACAAATTACATATAAATGTCCAAGTAATCGATTATTTATCGATTGTGCCGATTATCGATACCGTTTTTCGCATATCGGATTGTATCGATACCGAAAAACCAAACCGATATAGAGCCCTGTATTACACTGAATTAGCAAATGGAAATATCGAAATTTCTAAACCAAAAATTAGGGACACGGAAGCAAATATTAAAAATCAATCTTTTATTAGTATAGATAATGAATAATCTAATTTCATCACGAACTATATATTCAAATAGTGAAGAAAATTCGGCAGGTGATTCGAGAAGAATTGATGTAAGTGTTCCTACGGCTTTACTAAATTATAGAGCAACTAGCAAATTACGAGTTGTGCTAAATTCTTTTTCCGCTGCAAAAACATGGTATACTATAAATAATTTTAATGGAATATTCTTTATAGGAAAAATCGATACTAATGAATTGTTCCCCGTGCAAATTCCTTTTGCAAATTATACTCAATTGTCTCAATTAGAAGCTCTTTTATCAATTAATATTAAAAATATCTTAATATCTGCAGAATCAGGTTTTAATTTTTCACAAAATGGCACGGTAACAGTAAAATATAATGGTGACCCTGTCGATTATAAAAATAAATTTACAATTACTTTTTCAGTTGCAGATTTAAATATAAAATTTGTTTCTTTTTCGGTTAGAAATGATTTTGATGCAAACAATCCCTTACAAGCCGAATTACAAAATAGAGTTATAGGACCAAGCAAATATAATGACGCCGACGAAATTTTAGGTGGGCGTGTAAATAGACGGACTAATGGTTCATCAAATGTTTCACAATTAATTGATTTATTTGACATAAAAACAGCTGATACGGTATTTGAAAGTTACTATCCGTGTAATTTACAAACGAATGACGCTCTTTATTTACGAATATCAAGTTTGTCCACAAATAATGTCGAATCTACCAATTCAAGTGCAATTAATAGTGATAGCACTTCTTTAATTGCTAGTGATACTTTTGCTAAAATACTTTTACCAAATGATTTAACTACTAATTTTTATAGATTTCTTAAATCCAAATGACAATTTTGCTATTGACATTTCAGGATCACAATTAACCGAATTAAAGTTTATTTTGACGGACTCCAAAAATAGACCCATACCTTTAGTTTCCCCAACGGAAGCACGGGACGGCTCTATTTCATATTCAGTGTCTCTAATTATCAAAGAACTTTCTGCATTTTAATTTTTTTATTTATGTTACTAATATATTATATATAAAACAATGAGTCTTCCCTTATCACTTGCGTACGCACTCCAAAAGGTTTTAGGGTATAGCACGAATTATTTTCGTCTTGAAACTACAAATCAAGATACCGCTACGAATAATAGCACAATTACGTTAAATCTTCCGTCAAATGTTTTGATAAATTTGAAAAGCTTGAGTATGCATTGTGAAGCTCAAGCGAATGAAAATAATGTTGTGGTCGATAATGGACCGGATTTTTTAAATACCTTGCTTCCAAATGGAATCGACAAATTAATCTCTCGGGTAGAAGTTACAGCCGGAGGTATCCGAATCCAAAGTGGTTTCAATGGCTATAGCACCGTAGCTACGGTTCTAGACAATTTACAAACTACTTTAAATAAAGAAATTGGTTATCAAAGAGTTTTACAAAATCAAGAAATTGAAGTTACAAATTTAAATTATTATAAAGCATTTCGACCTTATATAATTCAAGAATTCCGTTCATTTATAGGCGAACGCGAACCAAGCTATCTGGATACAAGTTTATTACCTCAAATTCAACTGCGATTTTACTTGCACGGTCCAGAAGTTTTAGGGGCGGTGCAAAATGTGCCGGGGTTAGGTCAACCCTTAACCGACGCCGGTCAGCAAGCATTAATTAGCGGTGGTAAATCTACATTGCGAAAACTTTACTTTACAATCGAAACGATTACTTTTGCAAATGGGGTCTATGATTCCGCTGTGGATGCAAAATTAAAGCGAGATGGCTACCTTGAAATTCCTTTTGAAAATTACTATTCTTTTACATCTAGTCATGATGGTATGAGTAAATCTACACGCTTTAGTTTAGGTTCTCAATCGATTGATGAAATATATGCTGTCCAACGTATAGGAGATTATCAAATCAAATCTCGCGGTCTTGTGCAAATCGACAATAAAATCGGTCCTACTTATATACCAAGTTACTTTGACTTCAAATCTGGAAGACTTGGAAGTGCGCAATTTAATGTGAATAATCTTTATATTCCAAATTACCGTAACGATGCATTAGGATATTTCAATTCGATGTGTGTTGCGAAAGCCGACCAATACATGACCAAATGTGGTTGTAAAGTCAATTCTTTTGAAGATTGGGTTAATCATTATTTCACTTTTATGGTTCGCTTAAATATGCCTAGTGATATGGGCGTAAGAAATTTATCAGGTCTTGATAGTCGCAGCGTAAATACTATGATGTACCTTGAAACTTCACAAGGGACAAATACGACTGAAGAAGTATTAACAAATAATGAAGTGTTTGTATTTTGTGCATGTACAAGTGTTTTGCGTGTAGGTGTAGGACGTATGATTGAATTAATTGTTTAAATGTTTATTTATTATTATACATAATAATAATAAAAATAATCGATTTCAACCAAATGACTCCGCGACAAGTTTAGGTGAACGTATAGGTCAAAATAAAGCTGGACTACCACCTTCTCTAATGCAAATGTCCGTGTTTAGACCCCCTTCGATGCAACAATTGCCTTGTAAATCGATAAGTGACATAACTTTACCCCCAGCCAAAATTTCAAATGTAAATGAATTAGCTGGATATAAATCTTATATTTTTGGACATGGAGATAAACCAACTTTGAAAACTTCAATGTTTACCTTTCCCGAGCATCCATTAAATAATCCTATTTTAAAGCCCGCAAATTCTTTCTTTGTGTAATATTATATACAATATACAATGTCGTCTTTTGGAAAAGAATTGATTATGAATAAAACTCTTAGAGCTGGAGATGGTGTACTTATTGGTAAACAATATAAAACTTCGAGAACAACCTTGGAAATGCTTAAAGCTGATATTAATATAAATATTGATGGAAGTCAAAGCGGGGACCCGGGTGTTACAGTTTTAAATATGGCTGCAAAAGCAAATAAAATGCAAATTAGATTTCAATGGTGTGCCTGGCGGGGCAGCGGCGCGTCACGCTGTACAGCCCGAGACAGCGCAGCGAGAGCTGCTACCTCATGGCGGTGCGCCTGGCGCGCTCGCGGTGGCTGCCATCTGCCACTCGCGGCGCGCTCTCTCCCCCCCAAAAGAAAAGCGGTCCGCTCCCGGACGCTTCACTCTCGGTGGCCCTAAGGGGAGGGCGCGGGTGAGCACCTCGGTGTGCTCACCTCGTGGCGACACGCATGCAAGGGTGGACCTCCTTGCACGCGCGTGGCGATGCGTCCCGTCGAGACGGGTGCACTCGCCCGGAGCTTGGGGCTCGCCGGCCTCATCAGCACCCCGAGTGTGGGTGCCGCGCTCCGCGCTCGGCGGCGGGGCATGCGTGCGCGATGTGCCGCTCCCAGGCACGCGCATCAACCTCTGCAAGGAGGCCCGATGCGCCTGGATGGCGGGGCAGCGGCGCGTCACGTAGCCCGAGACAGCGCAGCGAGAGCTGTTGCCTCACTCGTGGCGGTGCGCCTGGCGCGCTCGCGGTGGCTGCCATCTGCCACCTCGTGGCGACACGCATGCAAGGGTGGACCTCCTTGCACGCGCGTGACGATGCGTCCCGTCGAGACGGGTGCACTCGCCCGGAGCTTGGGGCTCGCCGGCCTCATCAGCACCCCGAGTGTGGGTGCCGCGCTCCGCGCTCGGCGGCGGGGCATGCGTGCGCGGTGTGCTGCTCCCAGGCACGCGCATCAACCTCTGCAAGGAGGCCCGATGCGCCTGGACGCGGTGCACACGCTGCGCGCTACTCCCAGGCACCATGCGTCTGGTGTGTCTGGCGGGGCAGCGGCGCGTCACGCAGCCCGAGACAGCACAGCGAGAGCTGCTGCCTCATGGCGGTGCGCCTGGCGCGCTCGCGGTGGCTGCCATCTGCCACTCGCGGCGCGCTCTCTCCCCCAAAAGAAAAGCGGTCCGCTCCCGGACGCCTCACTCTCGGTGGCCCTAAGGGGAGGGCGCGGGTGAGCACCTCGGTGTGCTCACCTCGTGGCGACACGCATGCAAGGGTGGGCCTCCTTGCAGGCGCGTGGCGATGCGTCCCGTCGAGACGGGTGCACTCGCCCGGAGCTTGGGGCTCGCCGGCCTCATCAGCACCCCGAGTGTGGGTGCCGCGCTCCGCGCTCGGCGGCGGGGCATGCGTGCGCGGTGTGCTGCTCCCAGGCACGCGCATCAACCTCTGCAAGGAGGCCCGATGCGCCTGGACGCGGTGCACACGCTGCGCGCTACCCCCAGGCACCATGCGTCTGGTGTGCCTGGCGGGGCAGCGGCGCGTCACGCAGCCCGAGACAGCACAGCGAGAGCTGCTGCCTCATGGCGGTGCGCCTGGCGCGCTCGCGGTGGCTGCCATCCGCCACTCGCGGCGCGCTCTCTCCCCCCCAAAAGAAAAGCGGTCCGCTCCCGGACGCTTCACTCTCGGTGGCCCTAAGGGGAGGGCGCGGGTGAGCACCTCGGTGTGCTCACCTCGTGGCGACACGCATGCAAGGGTGGACCTCCTTGCACGCGCGTGACGATGCGTCCCGTCGAGACGGGTGCACTCGCCCGGAGCTTGGGGCTCGCCGGCCTCATCCGAGCATTCCGAGTGTGGGTGCCGCGCTCCGCGCTCGGCGGCGGGGCATGCGTGCGCGGTGTGCCGCTCCCAGGCACGCGCATCAACCTCTGCAAGGAGGCCCGATGCGCCTGGATGCGGTGCACACGCTGCGCGCTACCCCCAGGCACAATATCTACATCGACAGCATCCGCAATGGTAGTGTCCGCAGATGCATATACGAGTGCATGCGTACCCTCCCCAATCGGTATCCATGCATCCGGCACACACGTGTGTGTACGCACACCGTCCTCATCCGGTATATGTGCATCGACAGTGGTGTCCGCAGATACATACGCGAGTGTGCGAACACTCTTCTTGACCGGTATACACGCATCCGTCATATGCGTGCGTGTGTGCGTGTGCGCGTGTGCGTGTTGGACAGCGTGTTGAATAACTGTCAACGTGGAGGCCCGATCCTCCACATTCGGGCAAGGGGTTGCTGCGCTGGCCCCTACCGCTGTCGTTGTGAAAATTTCGCCATAGCCTCCGGCGTCCCTGGACGACGTAGGGACCCGATCCCCCACTTTCGGGCAAGAGGTTGCTGCGCTGGTCCCCACCGCTGCCGTTGCCAAAATTTCGCCAAAGCCTCCGGCGGCCCTGGACGACGTAGGGACCCAATCCCCCACTTTCGGGCAAGATATCACGGACGCTGGGTCCGGAGTCAGTTCAGCCGATATAATCGCCGGATCCATAACACTGCCCTGCGAGTCAGTAGCAACAAACACAGCCGGCGACGCTCCATCACGACAGATTATATATGAATGCGGAGGCGGCTCTGAAGGTGGCGAATCAGCATGATCATCATTGACGGCCTCCCCCTTCATAACAACGTGTTACGGCGGGTTAACCCGCCTTTCGCAGAATAGACAATCTGGAGTACAACCTGTTGGAGTCCCTCCTGCCCTTGCTGCTCCACCTGGGCTATCAAACATGGGAGTCCCCCCCGGCCTCGCTGTTCAATCTGGGGTACCTCCTGTCGGACATCCTTCTGGCATTGCTGTGCAACCTGGGACGCCCTGTGTCGGACTTACTCCCGGTGTGGCTGTTCATCTTGGGATTCCGCAGATCAGCGCGGCTGCAGCGGGAACTTCTGCAGGAGGTCATGGACATTCCCTTCATTCAGGACCACATGCGCCGCAACACCGGAGTCCCTATTTCGCAGGACCGGTTGCGCCACATCCCCACGCTCGACCAGGCATTTCCCCACACGCCCACTTTAACCCTCACCCTCCTGGACAAGGGGAACACGACCCTGGCGACAAGGCGGCCTACCTGGAGAGCAAGGTGCAGAGCAACATTGACCGCCTCGTCGAAAAGCTGACCCGCTTCCCTTCCGCGGAAAAGCTGAGTAAAGAGAAGGTCATTTCTGAGTTGGAAACCTTTGCGAGGAATCTGCACAAGCTCCTCAACGAGTATGTGGTACTAAGGGCGTTCTCTCAGGCGAGTTGCTATGCGGGAGAGGGGCGTCAATCTTCGATCGCAGAGGTGCTCTGGACAATGACCGAGACTGCGTTGGGAACGGAACAGAAGGAGTACATGGAGAGAGCTGGTGGTGGTTCCGGAACATCAGAAGCTTGGCGTCTCCGGTACAGCGACCCCGACATACAGTATTTCTGGGGGATCTGGCTGTGAGCACCCTTCCGGTGGCGGAGCTGCAAACTCTTCGAGACGACCTACAGATTGGCCAGAAGAAAGATGAGTCCGCTGACGCCTACCACTCGCGTCTGACCAATCGCCACAATGCCGGCGATCCTACGTGAGAGCCACCAGCAGGAGCACGCGGCTCTTCGTTATCCCGCAGGCGTTGACCCGCAGCCGATCTTGGCTCGCGAGCAACGTCTGGTGCGGGATAACCGCGCTCCTGACTGGCGGCCCACCGACGAGACCCGCAAGCTTTCGCTTTACAACCGCGTCGACCCAATCTTTTACGCGGCAGTGAAGGTGCGTTATCCGCTTGCGGGTGACCTCAGCGGGGTCACTCTCCGCTCGCTTCAGGCTCTCGTCGTGGCCATTTCCCAGGCATGGGCACAGTCGGACGATGGGGCGGCAGTGCGTGAGAAGCAGGCGCTGGGGGCGGGTGAGAAGCCCTCCGCGCTTATCACGTCGTCTGAATATGCCGTGCTCCTCGACGAGATCGCCGCTTTGAAGGCGCTCGTACAGGGCAATCGTGCGGGCGCGGTTCAACGGCGACAACAGCAACAACCGCGGGGTAACCCAACAGTCTGTCTGCCTTGCCGTGCACTTTTGCTTTCGGCTTTCCTTTTACTTTTGTGGTCTCGGCAGACTTGGACTCAGATTTTCACATTTCTGGATTCCTGAATTTGCTCTACGAGTCTGGTTTTGGCTTCTGGTTTTGGCTTCTGGTTTTGGCTTCTGGTTTCTGGTTCTGGTTTCTGGTTCTGGACTCTGGTCTCTAGACTCCGGTTCTGGAAAATGGTCTCTGGTCTCTGGTTTTGGTTGAACATCTTTGACTCTGACAACATCCGTCAACACTGGTGAACTCTGCAACTTTGTGGACCACTTTGAAAGTGGCTGAGTAGCTTTGAGATTTGTTGTAGGAACTTAGCTTGAAAGCAGTATCCTAGCAGCAGTTTTAGAAAGGGACCGCCCTGGCTAAAGCACAGGCCTCCCTCTAGCAGATTCCAGCTCTTAGTTGTTTGTTGTTTCGGAACATTTTGTCTGTGAGCCGCTCTCTGCCACCTGAACAACACTCCGTACAGATACAGGGTGGTGTGCTGGATTCAGTGCACCGTAGGTCATTATGTGCATGACTCCGTTTAGCTGTACCAGTACTCGTACAGTACTTGGTGGCAGATAGCTAGGTCACAGCTCCGCTTTATATTCGTCATCTCTTATAATCAGTTTACACTTGTATGAGAATAACTCAATGAACACCCGATATATTGTCGGCACAATATATCTCACATGCCATGCCATAACACGTGGGTGGCGTCGCGGTTAATGTACGCGACTGCAGTGGCATTGTCATCGTTAGCGTCTGGCGCGGATCGTGAGATCGGAAGTTTGTCCGTGTCGCCCGTTGGGATTCGCGCTTTGCTGTTGCTGCTGTTGCTGCTGATTAACACCGTAAGGGCGAATTCGTTTTTAGCAGTATGGGATCGGTAGGAGGGCGGAAACATCCATAACTACCACGGTAGTCAACTATTGGATATTTATGAAGTATTTGATGGGAACGGAGATATATATATGATAATGTAACTTATATATATCACGGTCCCCGAACGAACGAAGCTGGACAGCGGAGGTCCCGGAGGTCACAACAAACTAAGATGAGATAATAAAATACTTAGGTTGTTTTATTATCGCAGAGCGAAACGAACACACGGACAGGCAAGATGCAAGTGACACCACAGGGCGAGGGGTGACACAGGAAGAGACAGTCACCCCCAATTTATGGGGGGGCAAAAGTCTGTCTCCCCGTGACACCACCTCACCCCGAAGGCGTGAGGTGCCACGACGCAAGCTGGCCAAGGCGGTCCAACATCCTACGGCTGGCCATCGCTGGTTTCAAGATGCATGCTCTAGGGGCTTACGCCCATGCACGTGCTGCGGGGATGTCTACTCCCGCAGGCCTACAAAGGCTACTAGGCTCCAACGTGCGAGGGTGGATGGCGGCGGAATCCTCGATCATGGATGGAGTCGAGCGCCGCCGGGATGTCGTCAACCAATGCCCACGCGGTGCAGCGCCATGATGCATGGCACCACCTGAGCGAGTGCGGGGACGAGGACACCCAGAGGGGGGCGAAGGTGGGAAATGCGGCGTGTCCCTACCAAGCTGCACACGAGTGCGAACGCAGAGAGGAGAATCGGCGGGATGGGCTTCGTAGCACCACCACACGCCACCACGCAGGCAGTGGCCAAGGGGCACGCAGGGTGCAGGGGAGAGTGGAGGCCGCTGCGGACGCAACTCGGTGTGGTCAGAGTTCTCGTCATTGGCGAAGGCGATGGACTCGCGATGTTGGTGTCTGGCGCATAAGCACCACCAGACACCACCAGACCATAGCCAGGGGTAAGATGATGTCGACGTAGTCGGAGATACGCCACCACTGAACGCATAGCGGCCATACGCGCATGCTGACGTACGGTGGACATGGGTGCAGACCGCAGGCTGCAGAATTCTGCGAGGGAAAGATAGGGTTTCAAGGCGAAACTCCAACTTTTCGTAAAATTGACAATTTCAAGTGATGAAAAGGTCAAATTGGGGTAGATTTTGACGCTGAAAACGGCGGTCGCGTCAGAAACGTCGTGCGGTAAGCCAATTTTGCTGCAGTTGAGGTGCTGCTGGCCAAAGTGTAAAGCAGAATCACGTGATACGTTGTTCGCGACACTGAACACATGTCGAAAAAAAATGAAGAAGCGAATGCCGCTCAAAGCCCGCCGTAGAAGTCAAGCATGTGGTGAATTCTACTCGAACAAGATGTGGCTTGACGCGCTCAAGGTCGTCGTCAAAGCAAAACGTCGTTGATGTCGCGATGTCGTCGTTGGACGTGCAGATGCCGCACGCGAAGTCCGGGAACTGGTTCCGTTCCGGGGAGACGACCGGTGCTTCTGGAGACACGCGGAGTCAGATGCGTCGGTGAGCAATGCGCTCAGCCGGGTGTGAGTAGCTTGTTCCGCTACGATAACCGCTTGTTCCGCGGGATCAAAGTAAGATGAAACATGAAACCACCACTGAACAGTGGTGAGCCCATAACCTGATGGGAACGGAGATATATATATGATAATGTAACTTATATATATCACGGTCCCCGAACGAACGAAGCTGGACAGCGGAGGTCCCGGAGGTCACAACAAACTAAGATGAGATAATAAAATACTTAGGTTGTTTTATTATCGCAGAGCGAAACGAACACACGGACAGGCAAGATGCAAGTGACACCACAGGGCGAGGGGTGACACAGGAAGAGACAGTCACCCCCAATTTATGGGGGGGCAAAAGTCTGTCTCCCCGTGAGTATTAGTGTCCATATTGGGGACTTGTGCGAGGTCCCTCAACCCTTCAATGCCCACCAAACTCGGTTCGTCGAGTGGAGGACTTTGTGGAAAGTGCAGGGGTGTTCTGCTGCCAGGTGACAAAAGCGTACTCTATGGAGAGTGCTCTAAAGGCTTCAAATCAAGGATATGGTATTTTCCCCCATTGGTATACACCATGATACGCCATCGCCCACTCATAACATCAAGTCAATAGTGGTGGCATGTTCATGGCGCATGCCCAAAAATGCCCCCAACAGCTGTTCAACAGAATTTCCTTAAGTATGGTGATGACGGGTCACATATATTCATGTGTGCACATACGGTGCGAGTGATAATGAAGTGTCATATCATCCACCTAGTTCCGCAATATAAGATATGCGAAGAATCGTGGCAAATGGATGTCTAGAACTTGAGTTATTGCCGAAACGAACGTGAAAATAAGTTCCTAGAAAACAGGATCAGTATGAGCAGTATGGCAATTCGCCCTTAAGGTGTTAAGTAAGTACTAGGCGCTGTCGATCACAAATATGCGATCTCCACTAGGCGTCGATCTTTTTGAACAGCACGATTAATTGCCATGCGATGTTAACATGGATATCGCCATTACATCATATGACCGCAGGATCATGTGCGCGACAGTGCTTTGCTTTTTGCTTCCCAGCATGCCATGCCATAACGCGTGGGTGGCGTCGTGGTACATACACGCGACTGTTGTGGCACTGTCATCGTTAGCGTCTGGCGATCGTGAGATGGAACATTCGACTGTATCGCCCGTTGGGATTCGAGCTTTGCTGTTGCTGCTGCTTCAGCTGCTTCTGCTGTTGCTGCTGCTGCCGATTGACTAAGGTAAGGTAAATTAATTCACGTCATGCCAAGACGATAAAGGTCAGAGGTAGGTAATTTGGCCCGGTTCCAAATCATAAGGAGCAGAGGTTCTTCAGCGTAAATGTCTTATTGTTATTATTATATTATTATTATTAGGGGGCTGAGGCCTCGCACCCCCGGCATTGACTTTTGTAAGGTTTCCGAGGCCCCAGCCCCACGCCAGCCCCAGGTCACGACGTCACGACCAGGATAGAGCTCTACTGTGTCACTCTCGAGAGACTGCAGACTGAGACTCTCGCTCTCCGTCTCGGCTCTGGCGACCGGGCCTCTCGTGTCGTCTGGAGCATTCAGCATACAGTACTGTAGGGGTGCCCAACTAAAATTGAGCCGTCCAATGTTTTCAGATCGGGAACATCGGAAGGTCCGAAGAGATTCCTGGGGAGCAACAAAGGAATGTATCGTATTTTGATCTCTGAAATCGTATATGGACTGTCGGATTCGGAAAATTGCCACTGTTAAAAATGAACGGACCAGTTTAAGTTGGGCAGCTCTACAGTACTGTGACACACGATACTGTGTCACCGCATTTCCATTTCGCATTTGCCTATCGCATGGATATCGTATGCGACAAGGCGATGGGCGCGGGAAGGGCGTATCGATACGTAGGATACGCCGTGCGGGCCTCGACATATCTTACGGTGTACGTACGGGCCCACCAGGATGGCTGCAGAGCTCTCGTCGCACGATATGCCATGTGGACCGATAGGTCTGAATTGAATGATAATCGCATCGATCGAAGGGTTGCAACTCTCGTAGATTGCCAGATTCGCATTTCGCACATCGAATGAAGAACGATGGACATGTTCAGATGTGGTGACCAATTGAAAGAGAGTAAATACTCCACGTGGACACTTTTACGTTTCGATGAACGTACGCGTTTCACGATCTCATCTCGATCTTTGACCTTAGGCGATGTGCTAAGGTGATCGTGCGGTGGAACCCCGTTAGTTCATCGCATGTTGCTTGCAAGGATGCGAGCTATCTTTTCGATGAATATCCACACAGCTCAACAGCAGTAGAGCGCAGTGCCTAACTTTCAGCCTTTTTGGAAACCACAGGAAACATTGTAAAACCTGCTCATCTATTTCACAGGTAATCAAGATGGCTATGGTTCAGAGCCAGGTCTGCATTTCTAGCGTGTGTGCCCGTGGCACACTTAGTTCGCGTCCCAATCAGCGGGCTCGACGAAGCCCCAGCGGCCATGGCAAAACCGCTTCTTTCAAACGTAGCAGGTGTGTGCGTTGATATCGCGTTTAATTTAGACAAAAAGAAGAAAAGACCTTTGTTTCACAGGGTCAATGGATTGAAATTTGCGCTCCTTGAATATGTTGACGTATTTCGGTTCTGAGGCCCATCGCTTGTAAAGTTGCACTTTTGCGACTTGCGAGGTTTCCTGAGTGAACTCTCGTTCAAAAGCACAGCCTTCCTTCTTATGTTTACGATTTGTGTCAGTTTTTGCCCTGCATATTTTCTGAGGACAACCTGGGTTCAAAGCAAGCTTATCCTCTGTTTACACTTCGCTGTGCTCCTTCAGCATCGTCGCTATGGCGGAGCCCAGGGAGAACGTTGACGAGTTTGCCACACAGGGAGCCATACCAGGCGAGGAAGTGCCGGTGAGGCCACCGCGGATGGTTGTGCCGAATTGAAAGTCAGTTAGGCGTCTTATGTCCACTGCAGAGTCCGGAAGTTGTCCCCTCTGCGGTGCTCAATATGCGGTTCACGGTCGCCCCTCCCTTTTACTGGTGCTGCTATGCACCGTGTCGGATTCATGCGTCCATTTCTATTCAACGCTTTCCTTAGAGCTAGCGTTGCTTCTGAATCAAAGCAACTCGGAAGAACTTGCAGACGCAGCGTTCACGTTTCTTGCAGAAGTTTCTGACGTTGATACGCACGAGGTGGTTGAGAAGAAAACGTGTTGCAGGGCTTCGACTACGGTCATGAGGATGGACATCACATGTGGAAGAGTGCAGATGGATGTGCGTCACCTAGTTTGTACCACTTGCCCGAATTCATGACCCTCTGCGCTTTCAAATAATCCTATGCATATGAGTGGACGGCACAGTTTGCCCTCCGCCGTTTGCCCTCTGAGAGAAGCAATATGAATCAGCTGAAGTGAATGTAAAAGGGCATACGACCTTCGGATATGTTCCATAATAACTTGTCCGTCCTTCGTGTCTTGGGGC
>LGRX02010777.1:0-26403 GCA_001247695.2 Cymbomonas tetramitiformis
GTTCTGACCCTTGTTGCGCGTAGCTGTCAGTTCTGGCCCTTGTTGCGCCTAGCTGTCAGTGGGCTGTCCAAGGAATCATCGCACCGAGAAGAAGATGGTGCAGCTTCTCCGTCAGAAACCCCACCACTTGTACACATATGCTGCCTCACTCTATGGGCCGACATGAGTCTCCCCTCCACAGGGTGAGCTAGGCACAAACTTGGCTTCGCTTCATCTGATGAGCCCAGCTCCTCCCAGCAGCCCCAGCATGCGGAGAATGAAAACATGCTCGCCGTCGCAGCAACAATACAATATCGGCGAGTGCCTCAAGCCCCTGGAATCGCCAGTCTCGGCCGCTTCAAGGGGACTGCCTCAAGCCCCTGGAATCGCCAGTCTCGGCCGCTTCAAGGGGACTGCCTCAAGCCCCTGGAATCGCCAGTCTCGGCCGCTTCAAGGGGACTGCCTCAAGCCCCTGGAATCGCCAGTCTCCGCCGCTGTGGCCTATTTCGTGCAGCAGGGCCCACGGCGTGTCAATCAGTCGTTCTCTCCTTGCCAGTCAAAGCGCCATCAAGTCCACGCTTCTCACCGAGGGTCATGCCGCTGCCTGTAATAGCAAGGCAGCTCGGCAGAGTTCTTACTGGTGCAATGGCCCACCATGCGCAGTGCCCCTCTCTTTTGGTCCCAGCAGAAGCTTCGTTTGCACCGAGTGAAAGAATATAGGTTCGGCTTCGTCATCGAGGTCAGGGGTCCCTGACTATTGGTGCACCCACTCGTTGGCAATGCTCTCGATGTACCGAGCCGAGCCTGAAAGTGGAGGTCGCCCAAGGTCTTAGAAGCTAGAGCCATCACGCCCAATGCATCAATGATAGGGTTCAAGAGGCGTAGTAGGAGAGCATCACCACCACAGCCTGATTGTCGCAGCAGAGACGTATGTCCTTGCCCATGAGCTCCTGCAGACAGGCACGAAATGCCTTGTGCTCCACCTCCAGTTAGAGGTGCGTGGTGCAGAGGTGCCTCAGCTCATCCCGCCAGAATCCTCCTCCCGGCCCCAGCACTGCTTCTCAGGCGATGAGCGAAAAGGCATGAAGCTTCCAGGCAGATAGCCAGTGTCGGCCTCCAGATGCTGTCAAGTTGCATAGTGGCTACAACAGAAACTGGGGGCTTAGAAATGACCCCACTGATTCCCTCGTAGTTTGAAGGAATTAGCTGAATGAAGCAGCACTCCGGCTTTGCTTCGGTTCGGCCATCCAAACCCGTCCAGTCGGGCCACGTTTATTGCTTTCCTTAGTGGTAGCCTTGCTATGACCTCTCATTTGAGACTCTGCCTCTGCATGCGACGAACCCAAGCGACCGCAATCACCGAAGTTTGCAGCTCTAGGAGGTTCTGAGGAGAAGTTCAGCTGTGGCACGCGCCGGTGATGTGGTGGTGCAAGCTGCGGCACGTGCCGATGATTTTTAGTTTGGTGGCAGGTACTCCATCAATACGACCGTCACGTGATCATGACGGAAGCCCTGCAGGTGAAGTGCGCGCTTGGTCTCATGTCACTGAACTGTGGAGTTGCCTCAAATTTCACCACTTCTCAGATGCGTGGATCTAGTAATGGCCACGCGGACCATGTTTATTTTCGAGTACCTGTGTGTTTAGCATATTGCGTGTTAAGTGGATTTTGATAAGCTAGAGTTGATTCTGAATTGATTGCTGTGCTGACAGATATGATTGTAGAGAGGTCCAAGGAACGCGCACATCAGGGCACTAGGGGCTTTTGATACACCACATGGTGGCCATGGAATGCTTTGATATTCCTGACTGCTTTGATATGTCGAGATGTGCTTAACAGGGTGTTATGACCAGAATACGCAACGAGACCAAAGAACAGCAACAGACCGTTGCCTAGGCTACTGAGCAGGAATGACAACCATATGAATGGGATGGGCATCCTAAACGTGTGACACGGAATCGTTTCCCGTTCACAGGGAGTGCTGGCCGATGGCTCTAATGGGCAATGTTGCCCCACAGGGCATTCTCATCGGATACATGAGAGAATTGCAGCATCCGCGGTCGTTGGAAGATAAGTGCAGCTACTGCCAGGTCGCGAGCCAAAACAATATCCAACGATGAATCGGCAAATTTTTTAAAGATGAAGTATGGTACAATAGGGCAGTAGGACAAATGAACAGTGCTATATATATACAACAGTTGTATATATAGATTGCATTGAGTTACTTTGATAGTTGTTGACTGATGAAGTAAAGATTTTTTTCACATCCGTATGAGTGATGACTACCACAATATGACATGAGCTGTGCTGAACGCCTTGGACATTGTCAGTCCAGAAGCTTCCTACTTTGATATCACCTTAGCTAAGTTTCGGAGGGTATTTCCATGAAGAACTTAAGAACCCCTCAGGATCTAGGAATTTGAAAATGCTTAATGGACTATTTTAAAAGTACTTCGGGAAGTCGGCCATGGCCACATTCATTCGGCTATAAGTTGTCTTCTGCATGGACGGTGACAACGTCCTCTCTGAGGGCGGCTGGCGGCCTGGCATGATGAGCTATGCGAGGAATGATGCCGATAACGTCATTAATCCATGGAGTAGCAGTTGGCGATTCGTCTGGTATTCCTCCCAACACGAGCGCTATGATTTTTTCCCCATCGAAATTTACACGACATCGAAGGCACCAGAGCTACACACGCGTATCGTCTTCCCCTACATACGGACCACGCGTGTATAACAGGACGGCTTGTATATTCCCGACTCGAGTTCATCCCGCAGATGGGAGATTCAACACGATTATTTTCCATGGCCCGAACTCTGATTTTCGGACCTTCAATTTTATCTAGAATAAGAAATAAATCGAATGTGATGCAATACTCCACGTAATGTTTCCGAATCATGTTTATAATACGTGGCTGCCGTCTTCAAACTTTTTGCAGGCAGACCCTCGTGGACATCCAGCTTTATTGCACGGCTTTGAAATCTTTTGGCAGTTTTTTCATCACTTGTTCTTCATTGCAATACTGGTATCCCTATCTCCATCGATGAACTTTAACCCCCAAATAACTGCTACTAGTATCAATAGCGGTGAGACCAGTCCATCTCGATGTCCCCCACACAGCTTCACACATCTTCGAACCAACACTTCTCCGCACCCTTATCGTTGAACATCCAAATACCCTCCTCCTGCGAGCGTGATCCGAGAGCGAATGTTCAGTTGTTTGCATACGCAACTCGACAACCATGCCATCAAGTTGATTTTCTTGCAATCACCGCGATTCGCCGGCCGATCACAATGTAAAAATACTTCCACCCGCACAGCACAAAATCCGGCACCGTTAGGCGAGATCAGTACTCTGATCGGGGATCACAAGGGAGATAGGCACTCCTCCGTGACGGAGATTTCCTTTCGTTCCCAACCAGAATACTCAGCGTTGTACCAGGCGGGCAATGCACGTGCCACGGGAGATAGTCCTGGCCTCTGCATCGCGCCTGAAGTGATCGAATATGCCTGACTGTCAACATTGGTGAATAATACAGCAGGAGATGACGAGATCGGAGTGACGAATGCTACAATCGAGATATTAGCGGGAATGGTCAAGAAATTTCGAACATTAGTATGCATGTACAGCCGACTGGACAGCGACTGTACATAAGAACCTATAAGGCATTGTCGGCGCATTTTAATTTAAAATGCAATCGAGCAACAAGCTCAGAAAATTCCGAATATAACTCCGAGTATAATACCGAAGTGTTAATGCAAATGAGTAGTGCAAGACCGAAGTGTCAGCACACCCTTCTTATTCATGCATATCGTCCTTGTATATCGGTATCTTCATCCGACATCTTCACCGGTATCTATATTGTGAGCGCGTCGTAATCGTGCCGTCGTCCGAATAGAATACCACCAGTCGTGTACGAAGTGTGCACTATGTATACCGGTCGTACCCTGGGACACAGCTTATTGCTGCCCAGCGGTCCGGGTTATCCAACGTGGTAGAGTCGATAGGCAAATCGAGATATTTTTTTTTTAAACCGACCCGCCAGAATTTTCGAGTAGCATATGCAATATATCTCATCCGTCAAGCATGATCATTGGCACGTGCGACAAATCCCCCATACACCAATATCATCAGCAATAACCTTCGTTGTCACAAAAACGTTTTGTTGCCAGCAAGAAACCCACAGTATACTTGCGTGTTATCGATAACAGTTTTTAGAGGTACACTCCTGCAGGTGGCAGATGGTGACCCTCCAGCGCGCCTTATGGGAACGATGAGGTGGCTACCGTACGGAATTCCGCAGCCACGTGAGGAACAAGGTGGCCACGGTAGGCACGGGTTCTGGTCGAGCAACCGTAAGCAGGTGAAGCCGGAAAAAACGTGGGCGAGCCAAAACTCACCCACTCCCTTCCGTCCGTCCCACAGTCAGCGGAAACACCGCCGATGCCGAGACTGCGTCCGGTGGTGCCACCCCGCCGGAATGAGTCCTGTGCGTGACCGCTGACGCTACTGTTTGCGTGTGGGGCCCACATCAATTGACATCATTCACGCGTCCGAGGGGCCACCAACGAAAATCCTCAAATGGCGAGAGCCCCTCGACTACTTATGTATGTCACTTCAAATCACCGAATAGCTTATGCGGGCGTTGACAGCCATGACACCTGATTACCGCAGTTGTTGTTACATGTTGGAATACGTCTTTTTGGGGAAGAATTTTAGAGCCATTTGGGAAGAATTTTGACATTGGTCATTTTGGGGAAGAATTTTGAGAATGACTCATGCGTGACGCACGCGACATATATTCACGCGCATGAGTGTGTGGTAGATTCAATGTTGAAAATTCGGTTTCCCTCTCAATACTCTCAGTCCTCATAACATTTCACAAACGGTTTTGCTTCATACGCCTCATTATTTTACTCATATATCATGACACGAACATGTTCGCGATCTGGCCGCAAGCAGGTAGTAAAGCGTTCGCAGCAGCCTGCCCGTAACCAGCCTAAGGTCACGACTGATTATGTTTCACTTACACCGCTCGTAGAAACTTGCATCTCGACACCTAACACGAGTGCCGAGGTTAATATTGATAATACTAATACCGGTGGTCACATAACAAGCTTTCCCGAAGAATATGTGTTAATCGACTATACTCCTGGGGACGAATATATCGACAAGGCAGGCGGTGTTTCCCCTACTGTTGGCCTGTTTAAACAACTTCAGTGCCAACGACACTACCTATCCCTACGTTTCTAGATGCGTTCAATACACGCGTCGTTGAACACGTATTGGAGGCATATTGGAGGCATATTGAAGACGGCATGCTAATATATAGATATTGCAATACACGTGTAACATATTGGCCAACCTATTGAACCGCGATCAGCCTGGACACAGCGAAAATGAGTATGCTAGCATGGGCACCCAAATGGTGTCAGACTCACCCACTAGCACTTGGTATCATCTAAGGAAGGGTCTAGCGTTATGGGGACAAGTTTTCACGGCATTTGGACGCGTATCGCAGAAGTCGGTTCTGGGGGGTTTTATGAATTGGGGCGCCGATGTATTGAAATGGGGCAAACCGATTGGAGGGGTGTTCAATATGCCTGCAACTGCCTGAAACACACGTATTGAACACGTGTTGAACACATGTTGAAACATTCACGCATGAGGAATCGTTCAATACATATGCAACATGTCTTCAATCAGATGAATTATGCAACACGTTTGCAATATATGTGTTGAACACATATTGAAACATTCACTCATGCAGAATATCTTTAATACATGTGCAATATGTCTACAATCAGAGTGAATTATGCAACACATGACTGCAGGGGTAAAGGGGTAAGACCCCCCTGCTGCTCACATATTGCATAATACTTACAATATAGCTGCAATACGTATCTGGTATATTACAGGTATATCAAATGTGTACAGAGGCACTACTATGCGTCATCACACTTTCTGCAGTACCACATTCCAGTGGGGATGTCGGTGAGCCCTGCGCATCGCACGTGCATAGCCTCTTTGCAGCCTGCCCTCTCACACAGAAGGAGCTCGCCACCGACTCTACACTTCCCGCATGTATCAAAGTGACCATCACTACCTACGGGCCTAACAACGAGTGCAAGTTTCTCCATATTGCGGTCGCTCGTATCAAGTATCACCGCTGAATCCATGCAGGGGTGTTTGACTATCACTCCTTGCGCTTGGACGTGATCGTGACCAGCGTAGGTAGGGCTCTCGGTTGTCCATAGTGTACTTGGAGGTGTCCCATGGGTTGAAGGTGTAGTAAGCCTTGGGCACCTTGTCCACGCCGAGGATGGAGTTCTTCAGCTTGAAGCTTGCGATCTGAGCTTCCGTGGGCACGGGTAGCCAATCACACTTTAAAAAAGTGTAGAGCACACCGCAGTGGTAACCCGCAGAATGGCGTTGATGGTACCACACCTGCGCACGAAATGTTCAATGTTTTTGTAATATACGTACAACATACCCTCAATATGTTGGGAACGTATTGCATGTATGTTTCATAGATATACGAAAAGGCAAAGAAATGTTGTCTATTCTGCGAAAGGCGGGTTAACCCGCCGTAACGCGTTGTTACGGCGGGTTACCAATACCTAGGCATTTCTACGCGTATCGCGCGCGCAATTGACTCCGGGCAAAAAGTAGGAACAACAGGCGTTTATCAACCCTCAAAATTACCCAAAAACAATTGACAGAACTCCAGACACTTTGGTCTGAGGATTGGTAATCGACTTCGGGCAAAAAGTAGGAACAACAGGCGTTTATCAACCTTCAAAATTACCCCCAAAAAGTTGGCAGAACGCCAGACATTTTGGGCTGAGGATTGGTCTATACCAATAGGGAAGTGCTCTAGATCGAAACTTAAGGTCACAAAACATAAAACTTCCTTCAAATATTGTCACTTAGTGCCTTGGGACCACCACGTAGCCTACGCAGAGCAACAATAAACGAAGTTAGGGGTTAACCCGCCGTAATTTTCGGGCCAACCCGCCCTAACTTTGAACGCCATTTCAGCCCGGTGTATCCATCCAAGTAGCAGAAATTAAGGTTTCCGCACACAAAACTAACTGCAATCAACATTGCCAAGCATGGGTTGTATGCGATATCTCGGATTATTATGGATATTATAGTGCTCGAATATCGCTCTTAGGTATTGTTAATCCGCCCAAAAATTAGTAGAATAGACCATATACAAACTGGTGGCTGAGGTCGTACCTGTCCTCCCACTCGTGATCGGCATCGGCATCATCCTTGGGGAAGGATGCGCGGACGAAACACTGGGTTGTCCCTTTCCCTTTGTCCCCGTCTCTAGTGCGATAGAAAACACCGCCGATGTTCACCTTATTGTACTTGGTACACATGGGTTCGGGGCCCATCATGAGCGACTTCTCGTAAGCCGTGTATTGACGACCAAGCCATCCTTCAGGGTCCTCCAATGAACACGCTATTCGATGAAATTGACATTAGGGTAGATAACTGACATTAGCTGTTTTTGGCGATATTTAGAAATATATGTGCTGAAAATGTTAATGTTGAAAATATTTTTGCTCGCAGGCCTCCGCAACGGTAAAATTACAAGACACGTACGAAAATGTTTCCAAGACACGGTGAAGCATGCAATTTATTTTCTGTGCTGTAAATGGCAGCGAGCATGGCATACGAAAGAAATGAGCAATTGCCATATCAGATTTCTCTAATAATCGTATTTACATTATGTACATCTATTTCGTGCGTCTAAGTCAGCTGATTCTATTCACATTTCAACATCGCTACCGTCGTCTAGCTCATTTTCCTCATTTTTGCTATTGTCTTCATCGCCTACTGTTTCTTCCATTTGCCCGTTATCAATTCGTCTTTTCTTGGCTCTTTGCGCCAGCAGTGCGACTATAAGTTGCCCATACTGCTCATATGGGATACAGCCTTTTGCTTCGTTAGCTGCGATGTTCCACGCTAGCAATATCTCTGCACTTTTGAAGGGCTCAGTTGACGGCGTATCGGATGCGTTCTCCCAGAAGGCTCCCGCTTTCGCTGTCAAAACCTTTCCGAGTCTTCGCTCTTTCGTGCCCGTGTACGTCTTCACTTTCAGGTACTTGTACTTCAACTCCTTCGCGTAGACCATCCGTGCATGCACTCGGACAAGCATCAGGGGGTCCGAGCATTCTTTGCTGTTCAGCTTGACACGGAATTGGCATACATCGTTGGCCTTCACGCCCGTGATTTCTCCGAAGCAAACGGCGTAGCTGTTTACGGTCATCTGATCGAAGGAAACCTCCCATACCGGGTTGGCCACGTACGCTTCGGCTTTTCTAGCAGCCCGATTCACCGCCTTACGTTTGCCCGTGTACACGGCAATCGGTGCACGTTCTACGCGTTCTTGAATTCGGGCTGGAATTTTTGCTGCTGCTGGCATCTGAGCTTCGGCGAGTGTGTCTGAGAGGAGCTTCCAGGGCATGCACCAAAGAGGCATTCAAACGTGCGTGCAATTTGCTCGGCAAAACGAACGGGACAATGGGCTCCTCGAAAATGCCCTCCTCGGTCAGCTTTCGTTGCTTCCTCAACAGCTCCGCCCACCACGCCTCGTGGGTAGGTGTAAACGTCGTACTCAAAATGGTCCGCAACCCTTGCACCAGATCCTCGAGCTTCGCAAGCCCTTCGTCGGAGAAGGCTTTCGGTTTGACAAGTAGTGAGTAACTTGAAGTTCTACTTGTAGAAAGCATCTAGCCTAAGTTCGCGTGTGTGAAACTTGCTTGATTTGAAACTCCAACCGCTTGCTGTAAGTAGGCTTCTAAATAGGTCAAGGAAGAACGGAGTACTTGTAGAATTCCCTACGGCTCGGATATTCGCGCTCAATTCCTTTTCCATGTTAGTCACCCTCCACTTAGCATCTTTCCAGGTTTTCAGCAAAGCAACGAAGTCCGTGGCGGCATGAGGGATGGGGGGTAAAGACTCCATCGTAGGAAAGCAGTCGCAAGCGACAAGCTCATTGTTGGCACCAAGCATCTCGCCGTCAAAGAAAGCCAGCGTGCCAGTTTGGTGTGGATCAAAAGCTTCCTTGAGAGCAAGGATATTATGTTCCCTAGCCACGGTTTTGAATTGTGTGAACGTTCGAATCGCGGAATGTGCTAGCACTTGCTTTTTCACTCTCTTGACATGCTTCTTCACTGAGCCATAGCTAGGCCGTGGACTAATAGTGAGCTTTGGATCTTCCACAATCGCCTCCCATATTTGTCTCGGCTTGTGTCTAAGCTTGATTAGGTTCTCCATGGCCTCCTTAATTTGAGGGTTAATACCCTTCCCAAAGAAATCTTCATGGGAATGTGTCCCGAGTTGTTGTAGAGTGAACCTCCTTACACCGTCACTGCAAACCCTAGAAACCAACTTGAATATTAACTAACAATGGTGAGACTTGAACAAGGAACACTTGTAAGTTTTCAGTAGTTCACCGGTTTTCTTGGAGGTGTATGGTTGGCAAGCCAAGCTGTATCCGTCGGGACAAAGTTCGGTCCGCGCCTACATCGGCCAACATTTGTAGAGCACCCGCATGACCCCCCATGGCAGCCAAGTGTGCGGGTGTCCTGCCGTCCTTGGCAGCAGGGCTGAGGTCCGCGCCTAGAATGTTAAGAATGTTTGGTCCACTCCGTCCGTCCACTCCGTCCACTGTGGACCGGGTGGACGAACCAGACTGGACGGAGTGGACCGATATTATTCCCCGCTCTGCCAGTCTGTGTATCTGGCAGTTCTTCCGGCGAGAATGTATCTCAGGGAGCTGCACTTTGTGCTCTCCACGAGGCGGGGATGGGGCGCGAAGGTGAAGCTTACACGGCAGGCCGCGTGGAGCGATATCGAGTGGTGGCTCAGGTTGCCGGCTCAGAGCCGGTGGAACGATCGCAAGATCTGGCGCAGCCCCACGAGAGCGAAGGTGCACACCGACGCGTTTCTGTTCGCATGGGGCGGGGTGCTGAACCTCAAGCACGCGGCAAGAGGATTCTAGGGTGTTCATGGTTTCAGTAATACACGACGCGGTTGTAATATCGAAGACACTATCAATACCGTACCCGCCCTGGCAGACTGCTGTCCAGATTATTTGGTGATTAGTGTCAACTGGGCAGCCCAGGTATTTGATTATAAACGAAGCTATCATTTTGTCTAATTCAACTGTAACATTCTTTGAGGAGTTGGCAATTGCTGAGGTACGCCATCCTCGGAACTACAACCGTATTTATAACATATCTTAGCTGGTGTAGAGTCATGCGTTGCAGTTGGATGGATGTGAGAGTAGATTTAAGTCTGTCGATAAGGATTTCCGCCTGTTTGTCCCATTCCCCCTTTAGTGAAAACCATACTCCGAGGTATCTGTTTACCTCTTTGCTGTTGGAGAAATCGAGAAAATCTGGTGACTCAGGGGGTATCCATTTCGCATCAATGGAAGGACTTGAGTCATTGGTATTGGGCTCCAGGTGACCCCAGAGATGAGTAAATCATCGGACAGGTCATATCGTGTTACCATTTTGCCCTGGAGTTTGATGCGCTTTCTGTAAGAGTATTTGGATTTCTTAACATTGATGGGAATACCGATGAAGCTCACAAATTCATTAACTATACCTAGCATGTCTTGAACTTCGTCTTTAGTTTTCCCCACGAGCATGATGTCATCACAGAAGAACCGTGCAAAGATATTTAAAGGGGTGTCCTTTTCTAATAGGTTTTGGGAGGGAGGGATAACATTATTTCCTGGTTTGTCTGGTCTATGGCGTTCTGAGTTCAGTTCGTATCCATATGTGGTTCCTGTCGGGTTTGCACCGTTTGCTCTTTTTGCTAACCAAATTGCCAGAATATCCATAATGGCTACAAACCTTAGTGGGCTCAAAACTTCTCCCTGAGGAACTCCACATTCGAGGGACCATTCATCTGTGAGGCCTTCTTCAGTAAGTACCATTCTAGAGGCATCATTGGTGATGTCTGAGATGATGTTAATTATTTGTGATGGGAGTCCTAACTTTCTGAGTGCTAAATTGCTCATCCAGAATTCAGCTCTGTCAAATGCTTGTTTGAGGTCCAGGTAAACTACCTGGAGGTCTTTGTCGTATATATTGGCATCCGAAATTACTTCATTCAAAATTTGGAGTGAGTCATCTATGTTTTTATTCGGAAGAAAGGCATCTTGAATGGATAAGAGAATGGGGTGGGTGTTGAGTATTGTTTTGAGACGGTTAGCAATTATTGTATTAAATAGTTTAAGACCCGTTTCCAACATTGTGAGGGGTCTGGAATTATGCATGGTACATGGTGCAGAGGGGTTTTTAGGGATTGGAAGGATGACTCCAGATTTTGCACTCTTAGGAAATCTCCCAGTTATAAGAATGTGGTTAAAAAGTGAGACAGTAACTTCTTGAAAATTCTCTGGGCCCTTGCTCCATTGCGAGTATCTCATTCCTGAGGGTCCTGGTGCTGTAGAAATACCACAGTCCGAGTATGCTTGTTGACGAAGTTCTTTGTGCGTGATTTCTGTCAGTGGCTACTATCCCATGGTCCTTGTGGGAGGACCATAATCGATGATGGTCCTCCCACAAGGACCAATGTTGCAAGAATTTAATTGGGCATTGGTTCGGATCTAGAAGGCGCGCCCAATGATTTTTAGTATCAATGGGACATATATTAATTACTTCGATGCTTGGTCCGGCCTGGATCCACCCAATATATCCATGGCGTTCTTAATTGCGACAAGCACCCTCAACTTTTCAGATTGCATTTTTTCTGAAAATTCAAAAAGGCACAAAAAGATACGATGTCTTCAATAATTTGTTGGGAATAGTATGTGCAGGCTACACCTGCGTCCATGCGATCATATCGATCTTATACACATGTCCCCATCATATTTGGGTCATACGTCATGTTGGAGTGCATATATTGGCCATCTCTAATGCTTATTAACAACCGTACACCTTTTTAGTCGTTTTTTTAGCCGGAATGGGATAATCGGTGCAAACATGACCCATTATCCACGATGCCCGCTAGAGTGCATTCACAGTGTAGTAGGAGCGTATGGTGCTTAAACTTTTGAAGTATATCCATAAAATGATTTTTTGAAAGCTTAACATAAGCCATATGGGTAAGTATGTGAGCGATGTGCACTCGTTAGCTTGACGCGAAGTGAAAATTAGAAGTGCAAAAATCACAAAATCATTATTTCACTCGGGAGTGATCACCCGCCACGGTAAACGAGAGCTCAGATGGCGACTAGAGTGTGGACTATCCAACTAAGTTTTCATATTTGGTCATAAACTCAAGGTGTGCGACCATGCGCGGCCAACACCGCGCACCATGCAACCGCTAGGACGGTTAAAGACTATGGTCCTTGTGGGAGGACCATCTTTTTTTCGACGATTTCGATAAAAAAACATATCAAAAGCGCACCCTTTAAGCACGCCCCTCTAGCACACGCGTGGACGATCCTGTAGGGGAAATTATTCAATTGACTCATAAATATGATGCCAAAAGCACGTATACGCCTCAAAGATCCATGATTGTGGCACTCATAATAGTTATCGCGCGTTGGTCCTTGTGGGAGGACCATGAATTTGGATAGTAGCCATCAGTAGTCTTGCGGCGGCCGTATCGGGGATTTTAGGGCTAGATGCTTGAGAATGTCAGTGAGCCACTGTGGGAGTTCATCTGGCTCACTCGGGTTAGTAGAAAATAATTTTTTTATTTTTGTATTCATCTAGTGTTGTGTTTAGTCTTTCTGATTTTTGTCTCAGGTATCTTTCCATCACTACCTGGGGTTGCGGCTGCACCTTTTTCAGTAGGTTTCATCTTTCCCATTACCATGTCTAGAAACCTCGAAAGGTTAGTTGAGAAGAGATGCTGCAGGGCTTCCTTTTCTCGAAGTTTGCGTCGTTCAATGTCTGTGTCTCTGCTTTTTTGAAAAGCATTTCTGATTATTACATAAATTTCATGCAGTCGTAATCTCCATGTGGGTGCTGCTTCATTGTGTCCTCGTTGGAATAAATACAAATGCCGGCGCGAGCCGGTATTTGCATTTCCCTGAAAATCACAAAACGCCCGCCGCGGGCGAAAATTTTGGAATTAGGGAATATTCCTTTCCGAAAAATCACCGATTCCTTAAAGGACAATTATGTCTCTTGCAAGCACTCGGAATATTCCTTAACAATCTTGACTCTGTCATTTTAATATGACCATGTGTAATTGTGAAGGCTAATTCAATTCAAGTAAGCATTCGATCTAACAATTCCAATATGCCAAAAAAGGAAAAAAGTGAATTGCATGTAATATGACAATGTAACTGTGCAAGAGTATATTAATTCAAAAAATCATTCCATGAAAGAAAGCTTGCTATCATCCTTCAATAAGCGGTCGATCACTTCCGACACGGTATGCAGCTGGGCCCGGTTGTCTGTGGTCGTAAAGTGCCAGACTGCTCCACCAAAATGATGATTCAATGCAGCTCGAATAAAATCATCCGCACGGTGAGGTGCAGGCGCGTTCGTGCACGACGCTCTCCATCACGAGGGCTTCTTGCGACAAATGGCGACCACCTGCGGCGTGCCTGTCAATGCAAGAGCCCTCACTCTCCACGACGGCCTCATTCTGCGTTTTCAAGGCACCGTGTTGGAAAAGAAACAACCAATCATGAACATCCTTGTAAAACTCAGGCTTTGTCATAATATCTTCCATCACCATGGTGCCACTAGAATACAACCTTCGCGCTGCATATTCTGCCTTCTCCTGAAATGCGGTAACCAGGCGTTGTTTCAAGAGTTTGTGTTGATCCCACAGGGTCTCAAAACAAGGCCAAGCCACTCCTCCGTCTTGGCGCGCCCAGCCAAATATCGCTCTTGAGCAACCTTGTTCATCTGACAACAAGCTAGGCAACTGAAAGAATTGACGAAGATCAAAGCACCCAGCCATCAACTTGCATTTGGCTTACCTCTCAGTATTCAAAAAACGGCTGCTGAAATACTGCAGTACCAAGTCACACCACACGGCGAGCCGCTTCGTGCACACCGATCTGAAGGCTTTTTGGAAGTTCCCTTTGAAAATTGGCGCAATCTTCAAGGGGACTCCCTTGAAGGTGCCTTTTGTCACGATCTCGTTCTCATGTTCGCATAGAGTAGGGAAATGAGCAGGGTCTAAGGGAACCTTCGCGGCGTCTTTGTCCTGGAAGTCTAGCAGTTCTGGGAATACTTTATCCAAAAGGTGAGCGAATGCTTCCTCCTTTTCCACTACTTCCCAAGGCAACGTGTTTACAGTTTGCTGGAGTAGGGACACCATTTTTGTATGTCCTAGCAAGTCCACACGACCCAAAATAGATACAACAAAAACTAGCTTGTACATCTCTGTAAGAAAAGTCGTGGCATACAGTATTCAACCTCAGTATCCTTGCCGGTAGAAACCTTGCTCTGCAGATGCTTGACGATAACTAAAAAGTTTGCCACAAAGTTGGTGTACACCTTGAGCTCAGCTTGTGCAAAGCGAGTATCACAAAATCCTTGGGGCTTATACAGGCGAACTTTCAGTGCTTCAGCCTCCTGCCTAAGCTCTTCATAGTTTTTGCCATATGAAAACTTCGATTGAATTTGGTTAATAGTCTCAGGTATTTCTTTATACCACGTGTGAACCTAAGCTTTTCTAGCATCCCCAAGGACTAGCTCTGTTTGATGAGCACCATCCCACCCAGGTAAAGGCCACTCACTCGAAGATCATATTAGCCTACACATCAAGTGCTCTGGAACATCCAACGAGAAATATTGACCGTCAAACCCCAAGCCTGTGAGCTGGGAACGCAAAGTAAAAATAAAAAAACGATAAGTATCTCTAAAAACTGTAAAAATGTTGTTCGCAAGACCTAGGCCAGTGTGTCCTTCTACCACTGGAGGGTCATCCAAGAGCACAGCTTTGATCTTTCCGACATCGAAACCTAAGGCACCCACAACTTGACCGGTTCGGCGCATTTCAGTGGCCTTATCCGCATTTAAGGCGAATAGGGTGGGCCTCGTAGTGGCAGGGTCTGTATGAGCAAACCAGGCTATGAGTCGTTCCACAACAACGTGATGGAAACTTTTAAGCATCGAAGTCACAAACTTACGCCCGTGATTAATATTCCCAACTCGACCGCCATTTAAATAGTGTCGCAAAACAGCCCGCTCATAAGATGAGTAGGACATGGCCTCTCGTATGGTGTCCAGGGCGAATCTGCCTAAAGTCATGCCCACGTCCTGAACTCTAGAAGCTTCAAGTTGCTCGCGCGCCTCCATTTCGGTGCACCACTCGTGCACAGCAGATTCAAAGTGATTTTTGACGCGTTGTTTAATATTCTTAAGTTTGCTCGGAAACTTGCCTGCAATATCTCGGTTGCGTCCAGCAACGGTCTTCCGTGGCGCGAGAGTCGAGTGTCTGAAGCATTGGGGGCATACCATTACTCCCTCCTCCTCGTAGATTTTCAATTCGAACTTGGCACATATATCTTGAATACTGTGGCAAGCGCGCAAGTCTTGGGCAATTCGACTATTGGCCTCGCGAGAGGCGACGGCGGCTGGAGCAAGATCTTGGCAAACAACCTTCGCGACTTGCCTAGGAAGCTCGAGAAGTGAAGCTTGCATCTGGTTTGTAGCTAAGCTCATAGAGGATAACAGGCTTAAAATGGTCACTAGGTTGGCTACAGATGACCCAACCGACGTTCTGTTAGACTCTGAAACTTGATCCTCTGAAACTTGATCCTTTAAAACTCGATCCTGTGAAACTTGAACGACAGTCGTGGAGTCTGTGCGCTGGCGCTTTGTGGGGGAAGAATCCTTGTCTTGATCGGGAATGCTAGAATTCCCCGTCGGAGCCATAGTGCTGGGAGGAGCTTGCGGTAGAGAAGCGCGTGGGAAACGTTGCCAACTGTCGCCGGTTTGGAGAAGAACGACTGCATGGACGGTGCCTCGGCTGCGAGTTCCTGTTTATGCTTTCTAGCGATGTGATCATCCATATTGTCTTTCCGAGAAAACAACTTCGGGCAGAAGCGGCATTTTATAGACATCCTCCTGCGTGTCTTGGCGTATTGCCGTTGAACAGTAGGTAGTAACAGTGGCACAAGGTACAAACGGCAAGTGCTTTCTAGGTTTCGGCGAGATGTGTGTAAAACCGTTAGTTAAAGCGAATTGAAATTATATTCTAAATAATAATCCATTCGGGTTTTGGGCTCTCACACTCAGTCCTTTGGGCCCTGTGCGTGGGCTCAAATGCCTGATTTCCCCCCGCGATTCCCTTATTTTCCTGGGCCCTGCGGGCCCATCCCTTGGGCCCTGCGGGCCCAAACCCCGGGTAAATTAGGGATTTGGGCCCTGCGGGCCCAAATCCCTGATTTTCCCCCGCGAATCCCTGATTAATAATAATAATAATAATAAAACATTTACGCTAGCAAAGGGGACAAAGTCCTGAGAGTGCGGTATCCCTGCAAAGCAGGCTAGTGAAAACACCAGGGGCTACTCCCTCTGCTATAGCGCGCCCACAAAGGGGCTCAACCCACTTTTCAGCAGGGTGACATCTAGAGAAAAAGCTAAGTGCTAGGCAAAAAACTCTAGAAGATGGAGAAGCAGCCATGGCCGGGTGAGTGGAGGGGTGGCTGAATCTGGGGTGGGGAGGGAAGTCGGAAATTAAGGGGGTGTTTGGAGACGTTGAGGAAGGGGGTCGGGGTGGGCAGGGGAGAGGGGGCGGGGAGGGGAGGGGGTTGGCCCCTCCCTTGGAGACACGGGACCATCTTTTATTGCAAATTTTTGAGAATTATTGCAGGAGGGTTTGAAGAAAGTCGTTTGATTGTTGCACAGCTTCTGTTTCTGTCATGGCTTCACTGCTCGAGATGTCAACTGTATGCGGGTCAGTGTTTAAGGTGGTGGTGGTGTTTAACAGAAACACGTCTCGCCTATTTTTGGTGTGTTGTCTACAAATTCTTGATAGTTTTTTAAGAAGAGGTTTAATCTTGCCACGGGGAACACCTATCGTGTTGAGGACAGTACCAAAAAGAGGAGGGAGGTATCCCATGAGTGTGAGAACTTTGGGCCATTTAACGGTGTTTATGAAGGGCTTGGAATTTGCGTTGGTGATTGTCGTGTCGTGGTGACCACCATAATAAGGCTCAATATCACTCTGATGATAAGGAGGGTCTTGAGTGGGCCATGGGCAAAGCGAAGAAGGAAGTACTTTGACGCTTTCGTTCAGAACTTCATCCCAAATATCAGAGCTGACTCCTGTGTATTCTAGCCTCTTCTTCGTGACTCTGGACTTAGGAAGGACGTTGAGGAACCATCTGGCAATCTTTTTCTGTGTAGGCCTCCAGTCAAAGACTGGTTGAGTATCACTGGGTGCACTGTCTATAGCTATGATAACAACATCCGAAAAGTCATCCTTATAGCATCCACCACCTGGGAGAACGTAGGGGTCATCACCCGTCCAATAGCCATGTGGGATAAATGGAATAGTGTTATGCGGGAATCCCTGATTTTCTCGGTGCGAGCTGGGCTCGCACCTACAAGCATAATTTCCTACTAGGCATTGTGTTTGGGTTGGAGCGAGGCAAACGGTAGTGTACGGGCAGCCTTTTTGGCTTGCTTTGGAATGTTACTAACATGAGTTCTTGTGTCCAAATATTTGATGGTGCGGCGTACTGTGTTTAGCCATTTGTATATATAGTTAGATATTGGTAATGGTTTTTTGGACCTCCCAGTTTTGTTCAGATTCTTGGTGCCAAAAGCGTCACTTGCCGCCCGATGTGCCAATTTGTGCAGGGTATCCCATGTCGCGTCAGGGTGCAATGATGGGTCAAATTTCGCGGGGGAAACCCCGGTCAGGTCAAAAACTTCGTGAGATAAGCCAATTTTGCTGCAGGATAAGTGCTGCCAGCCAGAGCGTAAAATCGTGTTGACAAAGTAGATGCGTTGATAAAGAAGTGGACACGAAAGAGAGATCAAAGGGAAAACGTAGATGGAGATGCGCGGAAGAGATCCGGTAGATACGTGGCCGCGAATAGTTACGTGAAGAGATTCCTTGAAGCAGACGTTGAAATATAGATGCGTTGAAGATACGGCGCGGCCGAAGATACGAAGATGCGTAGATCAAGGTATGGTATCGGTTGCGCCGATATTCTGATGTATCGATATATCAGAATATCAGTATCAATCGATGACCAATTTTTGAATATCAGAATTATTGGTATCGATCGATTGACGATGACGACATATCAATATCAATCGATTTACCCCTTGGAATATCAGTATCGATCGATTCACAGCGATGACATATCAATATCGATTGATTAACATCGTCGATTTGCTATATCACTTGGGTTCGATATATCAGAATATCAGAATCCGATCCGTGACGATACCTACACTGGGTTCTCATAGGCCCATAGAGTCGATCACGAGTCCTGGTTCAGGACTTGTTGCACCCAAGATTAATTGATCTTTGATGCTTTAAAGTTCAAAAGTGTGATATTCGTTGAATTCGCATGCTCTAAAATCCGCAGACAAGACTCAGACAACAATCCGGACGACATTCACAATCGACCATGGGGAAACGTGGGCGTGGAAGCAAACGCCAAAGTGCCTCTGGTGTAACACTGCGTGCTCAGGGAACCGGGCCCATTAAGAGAACCCAGCAGTCCCCTTTCGATCCTGCTGGCAGTGATGAAGTGGAGTATGTTGTTGACACAATTAAAGCGGAACGCCTTTCTGGAGCAATTCCACAATGGTTGATAGGTTGGAAAGGGTATAGCGATGCCGCAGATACTTGGGAGCCGATAGACAACTTAGTTGGCCATGAGCAAGACATTAAAGCTTTTCGTGAAAGGCGTGAGGAGGAGGCGGAGGAAGAATCGGCCTCTTTCGCTGCCAAGAAAAAAAAACGGAAAGAAGAGGCCGAAAAGTCTAAGCAAGGTAACATTTTTTTCTCAACGAGACGCTCGCAGATGCGTGTAATAGCTAGCTAGGTGAATATGTTACTGTTTGATTGTGCAGCGTTGTAACATGGCAACCTTTATTTCGTTGGGCCAACCGACCGTTTCTCGTGTGTATTTACTGTATATTATCTTTCCCCAGATGATGATGGGTTCGAGGACGCTTTTGGGGGCAAGCGTCGGTCTGCTTGCTGGAAGCATTTCACCATCCAGAAAGACCTGGAAACCGGCAAAATCACGTTCGTCAAATGCACGTTGTGTCCTCCTGAGAACGCGCCGCTATGCCTTTTTCCGGGAACACCACCAACCTCAGATCCCATCTTTCTTCATGTCACAAGGACGCCTTCCGTCAGATCTCCGCTGCTTCCGGGGATGTCAACGAGGGCTCCCCAGCGCAAGGCACTATTGACGAGTTGGTACCCCAGGTGAGAACTCCGCTACTCGCTCGTACTTGGAATGTTTGCTTAACTTTGTGTGCAAATAGTCTTGAAAGTATATTTTAGGGCATAAACCTTTTTTTCTAGTTACGACGTATGTGTTGTATCCTGATGTGAAAGATTGTGTATGAAGCACGTTTCGGCCGAGAAGCGCGACGAGCTGCATAAATTGATCTCGTTGTGGCTCGTACGTTGTAGGCGTCCTCTCACCCTTCCTGAGCATGATGCAGAATTCCGGGATATCTTCCAGTGTATCTTCAAAGACCAGTACACGCCCCCAACATACAAGCTCGTTATGCAGAACGTGCTCGCTATCTCAGGTGAGGCGAAGCTACGTGTGGTCACAACCTTGAAGGAGCTACTATCCGAGGGCATTTTACCCAGCATCGGTGGTGGCATTTGGTCTCAGGGTGGCATATCTGTATTCGTCATTCTCGTCTATTGGCTGGACAAGAACCTTGTTTATCACGAGCGCTTGCTAGCCGCGATTCCGTTTTCTGACGTCAGGCATACTGGGTCGGAGTTAGAGAGGGCCACGAAGGTGGCGTGTGCTTCGTTTGGCATCGGCGAATATAGAATAGATGCTGCGGACGACGATGACGTAGTCACTGTGCTGGAGGACACTGTTTCCGATTTCATCCACGCGACGTGTTCTGATAATGCCAGCAATATCGTGAACGGTTGGCGTTGCTTTGATGGCCACGAGTGTTGTGACCACACGATTGCCTTAATCGTGAAAGCATATCTCGATCACCCACGAGTGAGGAAAGTGTTCATGAAATTTCGTGGGATGACTATGCACTTTAACCACTCCGTGATCGGCTCGAAGCTCTTAAGGCAATGTCAAAAACGTCACGACCTACCCGAGTCCAAGCCGCCACAGGACAATGCCATACACGCACTGGTTGGGGATGGGCGTGTAAGCAGGCAACCTGGTATTGCGAGAACCAGGTATTGTTTTGCCTTGCTTTTGTATGTGTTTTCTTATTACTATAGGCCACTCCGAGTGTTTGTATTGCTTGTATTTTACCCGCCGAGTTTTGAAGTGTCACAATTCGAGCGCACGTCGCACCCTTTCAGATGTTGTTATAAAAGATGCAACCGTGCAAAAATAATCAGCATTCTTCGTGATTGTGCAGGTGGCCATACAACTGTATGACGTGGATAACCCCACCAAGGCGGCCACGGCAGTTCCCAACCCGGATGGGAGCGTGTACAAAACTCACCAACTGGTTGGTGACGAATGGGATGTGGTACGAGAGTCTATGTACCTTCTCACCTACGCGAAGAACGCGGTGGACTTGTTGCAAAGCACTAAGACGGTGACGGCTAACTTGTTTCTTCCCATTGCTAGTAAGCTTGCATTCATGGCGCACGCGGACACCCCTGTGAAGTTCAACAACAAGCTTGTGTACGCCGTAGATACGGGAAATAGCTAAGCACCGTTCCCGAAAATACGTGGAACAGGCCGATAACCTCACGAAGAGTGATATATATATATATATATATAGTTAAGATATATATTCACGGCTTCAGGGAACAGTCAGGAACGCGCAAAACGGCTAAGACAATTTGATAACAAAATTACTTAGGGTTTTATGTTTCGGACGGTCGGTCAGATGGCACGTGACAGACTACAAGTGACATTCACATTGAGGGGTGACACAAAAAGGGAGGTGACTGTCAGTGACACAAAGTCACCCCCTTCATGCCCCACCTCTCACTACGCCGCCCACTGCACGCACAACTCAGGGGGGCGGTGACCCCCGAACCTCAGGTGCCAGTCCGATGTGGCAAAATAACAGGAGCAGGAACAGGAGTGGGAGCCCGGATCAAAAGGGCTGGGATCACATTCGATGGACATCATCATGAACATCGACTTTGAGTTCAACAGCCTCCACAGCTCGCCAGGACAGGTGGAGATGGAGCGAGGTTCAGGCCCCGGTTCAGGCTGGGTTCAGGTATATTTCGTGAGTTCAGCAGTCGACTCGAGTGACACTTCCGATTCATTTTGATTTATGATTCATGACGCAACAGTCTCAGATACATAACAGATGTTGGTCAAGGGCTGGATGCCGCTGGATTACCGTCAATCGATCGATTTGTCTTCAGACAAGTATGACTCGCACTGTTCTCATTATCGCAGCCAATTAAATATCGAATATCAATATCACTGGATTGCAAAGACTCACCCGCAGCAGAAGAAGAAGAGAGGAGATTCAGGAGAAGTGTTTCCACGAAGCGTTGCTTCCCGTAGTGGCAAAGCATCATCATCACTTAGCCTTTGCTCCGGACGACTCGTCGAGTGTGTGTGTGCCCGAAATTGCTTTCGAGGAAGTACAGTATGAAAATTTCAACCCTTGTTTTACTGTGCGTGTGGAATTTCTTTGCACGCGCATCCTCTTCTGGGGTGAATACTCCAATAAGCCAACATGGCTCAGAAGTCAAGCCTGACCTGATTCCTGGAGTTGGTGAAATCTCCACGTACGAAAAGCCGTTTCAGCTAGTAGATGCCCAGGACGATACGCTGCGAATACTTCCCGAAGGACTTCATCAGTTGAGAAGCATTGTGCAGTCCATTGACGTCATATCAGTTGTCGGCCCTTTCCATAGGTTTGTTTGTTTCTGTACAAAAGCTCGTTTTCTAGTCTCAGAACACAAGTTGGGTAGGTACCAAGCCTAACGGGTGTTTTCCGAAATATGCAGTGGGAAATCTTACCTGCTGAATCGCATCATGAACTGTGACCGGGAGTACGCGTTTGAACTGGGTTATACTGTGGATCCCACAACGAAGGGCATCTGGTATGCTGCACCTCTTTCTGAAAAGTGAACTCGGAATGCACTTGAACGCATAGCTGAAGGATACTGCGTTATTATTTGCAGGATGCAAGTCGCATATTTATCGGGAGGCTCGGCTGTCGCATTTCTAGACACGGAGGGTTTCGCTGCCTCGGATAGAACGGCTGACTACGACGCTAAAATTTTCTCTCTGGCTGCACTCCTCAGCTCACATCTTATATACAACTCTGTTCGTATTATAGATGCGAGCGCGGTGGAATATCTTGAACTTCTTGCCCGTCGAGCAAGGCTTTTTCAGATGAAAACAGCTTTATCTGATAGCACTCAGAACAGAATGAACATCCAAAAGCCGATAGCGTTCCCTCCATTGACCTGGGTGGTTGAGGATTTCTTCCAGGTGCGACGACTTCTGCTTCCGAAATTATTCTCTTTTGAAACCGCAGCACTCGTTTGAGCACTGGGTGCTTATTTTCGGGTCAGGGTTCATCATTCAGATTTTGGTTTCCTCATGTGAGCTGCTGCCCGATATTTTCCTGCAAGAATCTTTACAGAGCACAAATTCGGTTGCGAATGAATTTTGGCAGTCTGCAGGGAGTCATAGAACGCGCTGCACGGTATCTGATTACAAACCAGACTCTGAACATCCGGCTCCGATGAACTATGTATGTCACTAATCCAATGCGATCTTGCGCTGTTTCTGCAGGACTTTCCTGAGGGAGAGACTCCAAAGATGTGGCTTGATCGTGTTCTGGATGCGCAGCCCTCCGACGGTGCTGAGAGAACCTCATTACGTGACATATTTGCAAGCACCGATTGCTTTCCACTTTTCCTGCCCGCAACTTCATCGAGTGCACTCCGTGCACTCGATGCTCTTGAGCCTGCAGAACTTACTGGGGAGTACACGGAAGGCCTTTCGAGTTTACGTGATCACCTTACGTCTTCTTTGCACGTATTACGCAACCCACCGGCGCAGGTTTCACCCCAGTCATATCGCCGTCACCTTGTGAAATGAAGAAAAGAAAAAAACAGGCATTTTCCTGCTCCGTTGCTATTCCTTCGGCTTGGCTATTCTTTCTTGGCCCGCAAAGTATTCTTTTATGGTTGTGTCCAAGTTTCGCTGCCAGTGCTGCGAAAGCCTCTGGGTGATACACTGACAAATGTGTTGCACGTTCTCTTTTACAACATTTGCACTTTTGATCTGCGCAGGAAACTGACGCGAGTTATCTCGCGCAGAAGACATCCGGTGCGAAGTGGACCTCTGGGACGCATATGGCAGCCATACTTGAACTTCTTGTGGATGCGGCGAACACCAATAAGATGGACAGCATACCATCGTTATGGACCCTCTTTTTAGAGCGACAGGTCGCCCCCCTCTGTTGCTGCGAGTCCCGTGTGTTTTAGGATACAGCGAGTTCCACCGACTCCCGTGTGTTTTAGACCTAACTCATGATGTCGGAGAAACCCAGGCTAGTTTGTGTGCTCTTCTCGCTACGTCTTCTCTCTTGCTCTTTCCTTTCCACCTTCAAAAGTGCGACGGGCTGTCATCCGGAACGTTCCTTGACCTTGAGCTCGTTTTCCTGCCTTTCACTTGCCTTGCGAACTGCGACTCGGTAATCGATGGATCTATGCTCTCGTTCAATACGGTCGGAGCTTACTGGATTGTTCTTCGAAATGTCGAGGCATCTCAGGTTTCACAAGCCACGGAGGCTGCAAAGGTTATCTTCGACAAGGAAGTGAGGACTGCATTGGATGTCTCGGATTACCTGCTGCCCCTGACCGAGTCGGAGTTTACTGAGCATGCCAGGTGTGGACGGAGCTGCAGTGATGTAAACGAAGGCCAGCACTACTCTCCAACGAAGAACTTGATACCACAATCGTCAAGAATGCTCTTGCATGCTGGTGAAAGCAAATTGTTTCAATTATAGATCCTTTTATTTTTTGCATTGTGTTGAGTAGGATTGTTAGCAGATACCTTTTCCAGCCCTGACCCTCCTCAGGAAATCTGCCCAAGTCGCTTACAAGCTCTTCTCTGACCTCCTCTTCGGCACGGCCTCTGCGTTGACTTCAAATGCCACAGAAGTCTTACAAGTAAGATATACATCTGTGGCCCTCTTTTCTCAGTATGCTTGTGATAGGTCTCGTCTGACCTATCATAGCATCATTTGGGTGAGAATATTGTGAGAGACCTCAGCTTGTTGCTTCGTTTGTTTTAAGAGTTGTTGTTGTAAGAGGCTGACGTGAGACCAGTGACCTATGCTGTGAAATATCCGCGGGCACTGCTGCAGGCGGTATTCGACAAGCAAACTGGGTATTTCGCACACGAGAATCAGATGCTCGTCGTGGAGTTCTGTCGGAAAGAAGGAAAGCGTGTGGTAAATGAGTTCAAGGAAAAGTTGAAAGCTTACTCCTTGCCTCAAGCTGAGGTGAAGCTGAAGGCAAGCATGAAAGCAGACAAGGATAACGCACTGACGAGCATGCAGGAGAAGCTCAAGAAGTACGGCGCTGGCAGCGCTCTGGAGAGCACCAAAGCGAGCCTGCTGGTGAGTGTGCTCGCACTCCTCTCCGTTTTGCCTGACTAGGCAGACATTTATATCTGCTGACGTCTGCGTTTGACTGACTCTGCCACTGTTCCTTCCAGCTTGTGTGCAGGGGTTGCAACTGGAGGGTCTGACAAGGTGTCTCCAGCTCGTTTTGGACGGTAGAGTGCAGTTGCGAGCATGGAGGCTATTTCAAAGGCTCACGGAGGTGCGGCGCTGGCGGTGGGAGCGGCGTGCAGAATCACTTCAACGAACTTGTCACAACGAATCAAGGTGAGATAGACAAAGTTTTGGATGCGGCGAAGGAAGCGGCTACCGTGTTGTATAAGAAGTTGACGAAAGATGTCATCAAGGACGGCCCTATTGCAATGGAAACATTGGAGGACGTGCACAAGAAGGCAGAGCAGGAGGCCACCATCAAATTTGGCACTCGCGCCGAATTGATGAAGGAAGAGAAGACCTACAAAGGTCATGAGGCACAATGCCAGGTGGAAATTCATAGACGATTTGAAAAGCTGAAAACGCAAAACAAAAAGGTACTCCCGCGGAAGTTGAACTGTTACCGACTCACTCTGTTGGAAGTCAAATCTTGCTTTACCTTCACCTCCGCACATTCCGGTTTGCCCACCTGCAACCTCAGCCTGCTGAATGAAGATGTTTCTTGGTGTGTTTGCAATGGCGAGTTGTGTAGTCGGAACTCAGTTTCAAACGTGTTCATCCCACCCTGTGCAGCTTGTAAAGGACGTCTGCTCAGCGAAGTTGAGTACCTCGATTTCGCAATTGGAGCATGATCTTCATCGATTGGCGGTATGGTACCTTCACCTCTTATATCAGCCCATCTCAGACTTGCTGAGGCAAGTATGATGTCGCCGCATGCATGCAGCCCTTTGAGATTGTTGAGCGCAGTCTCAGAGCTGCTGCAGTGCCCAAAATGATGGCCGTTCCTGAGCAAGGCAGTGTAGCTGGGCGCAGGCAGAACTGCCAATGGAAGAGCAGGAGTTGGTTCAGTCAGTTATGCAGCGCATCGACACTGCGCTGGCCGACTTTGATCAGAAGACCAATGAATTTAAGGTTTGCATGCGCAGGCTCCAACCCATGTGTGTGTGTGTTTCAGGACACCACGGATTCGAGCGCACAACTCTTCATTGATGGAGTATTGAATATTGTGATTGATAAGCAGATGAGCGCATCATCTTGGCCCTTGACTGATACACATGGCTGGTGCCCTTGAGCTCTCATGCTTTTTCTCTTCGGGTATCGCAGCCATTTTATATCTGGCTGGCCCTGTCTGGGAATGCTCGGACAGAAATTTCCAGAGAGGCACGAAGTCCGGACAGAGCTGGAGGGCGAATGCAACGAGCTCAAGTTACAACTTCAGGAAGAGAACGTGGCCAAGTGGACGCGTGTGGTGAAGAAGCCCCTGCACCGCGCGCGCCAGCTGCTGGAGGAGGCAAAGGGGAACTTCTATGTGGGCATCTCCCTGCGCAGGCAGGCGTACCGCTACGCCGACGAGGAGATCGGCACAGCTCTGAAGGACGGACTTAAGCACAAGGCGCGACGCACACCACTTGCGTTGACATTTGCTAACCGGCATCTTTCCTGTTCCGCCTTAGTTACGGTGCCCGAAAAGCATCTTTCCTGTGTTCCGCCTTAGTTATGGTGCCCGAA
>LGRX02010778.1:0-16474 GCA_001247695.2 Cymbomonas tetramitiformis
ATCGAGCGATCATCGAATGGTATCGGGTGGTCATCGAATATCATCGGGTGGTCATCGAATATTATCGAGCGATCATCGAATATTATCGAGAGGTTATCGAACCCTACCGAGCGGTCATTGAGGATCATCGAGCGGTCATCGAATGTCACTCATGGCCTCGGGCATGCCGCACCCACGATCTCCGGCAGCACGGCCGGTGAAGTTCGTTGTAATATGCTAAATATATGGAAGGGAAGCGGAGGAAAACGAGGGGGTTTATCCCCCCCAACCCTCAAGGTCTAGTTCGTTATAGACTAACGGTGGTATATTTGTAAGTAAGCAAGGCTCCTAATCGGTTTAATCGATATTCCGATATATCGATATATCGGGAACAAACGGGAAATCGGTATCGATCGATATCATTTTTGTGCACATTTCATCGATAAATCGGTATCGATTCAGTTTAGTATTGGCGGTCTTAAGTATTGTATACGGAGAATTGTATATGAAATTCAATAATCGATATGAATCGATATAATTCGATTATCGATTGAAAATGTTGAATATCGAAATCGATCGATATGCAAGTTTGAAACCGATTAGGAGCCCTGTAAGTAAGTAAGTAAGTAAGTAAGTAAGCGATAGGTGATCCGGGAGTGCGCCGCGCGCGCCCCCTCCCGCGCGCCCCCGCTAGCGCGCTAGGGTACGCACGACCCCCGAATCGCCCATCCCAAGCTTTGATCCCTTGAAGGTACATCCATATATTGGTGCGCACTTCAATACATTAATGTGACTTCAAAGTCTCTTTGGGAGTGCCGTCGAAGCCGGCACGACATGGGGCGGAAGGGGAAGCGGAGGCAATGGCCTTCCCACAAGCGTAATATATATGACCGTGGCCGCAGCGAGCCCGAGCGGAGTGCCGGCGAAGTCGGCACGACGTGAAGGGGGAAGCGGAGGCAGTGGCCTTCCCACAAGGTAGCAGGCATGTCGACGCTCGTCCGAGGGCGGAGCTGGTTTATATATTGTAGGGACATCCACATGATGAGTGGATATACTGGAATATCCTAGTCCAAAGATATCAGATAGTCAGTGAACTCAACATAGATAGAGTTTTCTCGAACCATGCAGGCAAAAGCAAAGGTAGCACCGCATCGTTTGAAATGACGCGCACGCGAGGGATCCAAACGGGACCTTGATCGATTTGCATTATGTCTGCGGAGTTGGGGGCGCGCCGCAGGCAACTAATTACAATTGTCAATTGTCAATTACTAATTAAATCAAAGCGCGCATCGCGACGGCGCCCCCCCCCACCCCACCCCGCGCCATCGTGCCCGTCCGATTCGCTTTTTTATGGGACGTCGAGCTGACTCAACATGCAGTCACGTGGAGGTCATCACGCGCGAATCGTGACGGCGCTATCATTTCGCGTCGCCCGTCCGATTCGGTTTTGGATGCGGTTCGTTTCCGAAACGCGATTGGCCAGTCGATGATACCCGAGTGAAAATACCGTGATTTATATCACACGGAAGTCGAGCACCGTTGGGCGAGATTAGTACTCTGGTCGGGGACGACAGGGACGGGGCATTTAATCGTTTCTGAGTTTGAAGCACCGTTGGGCGAGATTAGTACTCTGGTCGGGGACGACAGGGACAGCGCAGTCAAGCATTTTGGATTTGTCGGCGCTATCATTTCGCGTCGCCCGTCCGATTCGGTTTTGGATGCGATTCGTTTCCGAAACGCGATTGGCCAGTCGATGGTACCCGAGTGAAAATACCGTTATTTATATCACACGGAAGTCGAGCACCGTTGGGCGAGATTAGTACTCTGGTCGGGGACGACAGGGACAGCGCACGGAAGTCGAGCACCGTTGGGCGAGATTAGTACTCTGGTCGGGGACGACAGGGACAGCGCAGTCGAGCATCCCCTATTTGTTAAGGGTATGACTACGTGCACCCCAAGATCGCATTTAAGGGAATCCAGTGACACTGTTTCGCGCAGACGACCGCGCGACTGGGTTGAGTCACATCGAACAGATCGAGAACTCTAGAACTCGTGTACCTTGCAGTCTTCGGTTACGTTATGACACAATTATCGCATGCGCTGACTTTCTGAGGAAGCAACTAATTGCTGCGCACCAACACTTAAAGCTCACAATTTTCTCAACGTTCCTTCGCCTTGTGGGGCGGCCGGTGCTGTGACTGTTGTAAATATGCGCAGGGATTGTTTGTACCGGAATATCCTAGTTCACTAGATATCAGAGGGTCTCGAACTGTGTCTGGATAAACTCTCATAATAATATAAACCCTAAGCTAGATATACCCCGAACGGTCTCGCAACGGTAACGGAGTCTAGCCTACCTGTGACACAGCGTATGTCACAGCACGAGCCTACAGATCAGTCAGCAGTCCAGTGTTGGCCTAGGGGTCTGTCATAGGGGCCTGCACCGGGACTCCCAGTCAGGGCTGCCTATACAGATTCCAGCACACCACCCCAGCACTGTGGGTGGTGACTGGCTAGGAGAGTCAGAAGTGTAAGTTGTTAGGGCAGGAGCTAGGGTGACAGGTCCTAACTGCTAATCCAACTGTGCCATTCTGATACACAAATTGGAACCCTCTAGCTAGTACAAGAACAAAAGCATACAGGCAATTGAGTGTCCTGCCAAACTACTGAAAGAGTCTGCACCAGCAAATCAGATTGAAGAATATAAAGGTTGTCAAAGTAAATCAAACCAAATTGAAGACCGTGTTGAGGTCAAAGTACATCTCAGTACACCACCAGAAAGTGGTGCACTGCCAGAGCCAGAAGGAGATCTACTCGGGGTCAAAGTTCAGAGGAGCACCTTCACCACACCGTTCACCGTAGTAGCCCGCAGTAGCACGGCGGAGCAACACGGGGCGGCCAAAGTGTAAGGTGTCGATCACTGAAAAATCATTCGTCAGAGAATGTGACGGATCCGGTGTTGTTGATTCGTCGATCACGGGAGGCTGCACCGCACCGGGGTGCTGCCAAGTGCTGCCCGACGGTGGTGCCTCGTCATCTGAAGACGATGCCGGCGACAGCGGAGGACCGTCCTCAAATAACATCGCCGGCGGCGGCGGCCCGGGATGCCACGGCACCGGAGCCGTATAGAGGCCCTGCCGCCTCTGCTCCCGCCGGTGGAGACGAGGCGGAATAGCACACGGCACCGGATCAAGCGGTGCCGCCTTACCTGACACCTGCAGAAGGTCGGTCTCGTTGGCCACCGTGAAGGTGGCAGCCCCCACTCCCATGACGGAAATCAAGAGAATGAAGGAAAGAAGGAAGGGCATCCCCCACATACCCGGCTGAGCGGGGAAGCCCCATGGTGGCTTGCCGCAACCAGAGGTGCGGTGAGCACCGTCACACCAATCCCCAACAGCACCACCAGAGGGAGGTGCGTGGGCTGCGGGCTCCGACGCATGATTCGCCGAGATGGCAGGAGCCCGCGGCTGGCGCGCGTGATCCGCCAAGACAGCCTGCGGCCTCAGCCTGAAGCTACCGTCGGGGAGGTCCTCGTAATCATCCGTGTCGTAGCCAGTCAGGTCGACCGGCACAACCGCAGCGCGGTTGACATTTTCCACAATGCCCTTGAACTCACCGTCCGTGCCCGCCGTAGTGGTCACCCGTGCCGATTGAAGGGACACGGGCTCGCCGTAGCCGTAGAGCTTCAGGAGCTCCTCTCCGTCCTCCAGGACAGGCATAGCAGGGGCCGGCACGGCGGATGCCGATGCCGCCGCACCACCTGCCGGAACCTGCTTCTCCGGTGTGTCACCTGCCTCGGCAGAGTCACACACCAGAGCCGAAGCCTGCGCGCCAACACCCCCAGACGGCAGGAAGGAGGCGTGAGTGTAGTGTACCTTAGGCTCAACGGCCGCGTTGACCTCCGCCGCGAGGTCGTCCAGCCGCTGGAGGATGTCCTCACCGGGTGTCCCCGTCACCGGTGGCACCGTGTCCACGGAGAAGCCGTAGGCGGACACGTCAATGCCCCCCACAACGCCCCCGCAAAGCACTGCCGGCGGGCCGTACACCGTCGCCGCACGGGCAAAGGCGTCCGCACCCTCATCCGCTGCCTCCTGGAACACGGCACACATGGCGAGGGCGTGCACCCCCTCCGCATCCTCGTCGTCGATGGGAATGCAGAAGGCTGCGGCCGTGCCAGGGGAATGTTGGCGACCGCCAAGAGGGCAGTCGCGGTAGAAGTGGTAAAGGTCCTTACCCGACTTCTTGCAGCGAGCACAGAGCGGCTTCGCCCGCTGCTCGTCGCGATCGAAGCCCACGGCGGGTGGGTTGTTCACACCCATGCGAAAGCCTCGCTGGGGCTGCCCCTGCCGCTGCGGCTGGCGTCCCTGCGGTCGCTGCCCGTGCTGCCGCTGCGGCGGATCCCGCTGCCGCTGCACCACCGGCTGAGCCGCCCCGCACTCCCGCTGCACCAGCTCAGTCAATTCTTGGATCTTCCCGAGGAGCACTTGGTGCTCGTCGCTGGAGAGCAAAGCCGACGCACCACCAGAAAAGGGGCCGGCCAGGGCAGCCTTCCCGGCCTCCGTCGCCGCCCATGCCTGGTAAATCTCAACCACGAGAGGCGAAGGGCACCGAGGGAAACCGTCGCAAGATCGGCCACCATGGGATAGCGCACCTTAACCGCGGCGTAGAACACCGGGTCAAGCCGGGTGTACAAGCTGAGCTTCCTGGTGGCTTCGGTGGGCGTCCAGTCAGCTGCCTTGTTGTCCCGTACCAACCGCTGCTCTCGAGCTAGAATAGGTTGTGGGTCAACGTTGGCGGGATAGTTGAGAGCCGCATGCTCTTGCTGGAAAGACTCCCGTAACGCCACAGGAACGCAGCGCTTGATGATGTCCACCAGAGCACGCCGTCCATCTCGGTCAGCAGATGCGTCCGTACCCGTAAGCCAGACGTGGGCGTTGCTGTGTTTTTCGATGACCAGCTGGAGCACGTCGTAGAGCAAGCCGTTGACCTTGCTCACCACCAGAGCCATAGGCTCGTCCAGATCGAACGAGGCCAGCTCCAGTTCAGCGGACGCGAACTCTGTACGAAGCTGCACCACCATGTCGGAGAGCAGGTTCGCGTCAGCCGTGCCGCTGAAATAATGCTTCTTGTCCCCAAGGATATCCTCGCGGATACCCTTGGCCCAAGACCGATGCAGCCGCTGCTTGTAGATTTCGTCAACGAGCTTGGACTGCTCCTGCAAATACTTCCGGGTGGCAACGTCGGCGTCCTCGTTGGAAGTATGTGCGGGATACGCAAAAGTCGGGGTTTTGACCGTCGGCGTGTTGCGCACCGCGTCGGGCAGCCTCAAGGAGGCATCGATGTCGGAGTCCCTCATAAGGGACTTTTTGGATCTTGTAGAAACCATCACGTAGAGAGCCTGATGGGAGGTGGTACGCTGGGGCGCGTAAGGGTAGCGGCGTAGGGAGAACGCGAGTAAACAGCCATGCGAAGAGCGGTAAAACCATGGCAGCGAGGGGCACTGGAAGACGAAGTCGAGGTCGAAGGTGCTGCAGTCACCAGCCCAAGAGACGGTGGATTGCTGGATCAAGGCAAAAGGAAAACCGTACAAGGACATTGCGTCGACAAAGTCTGATCCAGGTCGAACGCCCCCATAGCCGCCGATCAAACACTCAAAAGCTGCTCATCCCAAATTTCCCACGCGCACCCAAACGCGCCGGTGCGCACCACCTACCAAAGCGGCCGTTTTAGCCAATCATGGCCAAAAGCAATGTGGAATACAGCGTGGATGGGGCCACGACCTACCGGAATATCCTAGTTCACTAGATATCAGAGGGTCTCGAACTGTGTCTGGATAAACTCTCATAATAATATAAACCCTAAGCTAGATATACCCCGAACGGTCTCGCAACGGTAACGGAGTCTAGCCTACCTGTGACACAGCGTGTGTCACAGCACGAGCCTACAGATCAGTCAGCAGTCCAGTGTTGGCCTAGGGGTCTGTCATAGGGGCCTGCACCGGGACTCCCAGTCAGGGCTGCCTATACAGATTCCAGCAGTTTGAATGCTCGACTGTTTTTATTTTTCAGTTTGTTTATGTTGATCTTTAAGCTCACGATATTGGGTGTGCGCAGTGTGTGTCGCAGGTATTCCGATGGATGCCGAGGATGGACGCGTTCTTTTGAGATGTGGAAGTCTAGGGCAACCTAGCTTGGGATTAAACCCAACCACATCGGACTCGTGGTCACTTGTCCATTTATTCACCTTGAATATGTACGCAAAGTTTGAGGAGCAACGACTTAGGATAAGGCATCGGCTGTTTTATTTTTATGGGTTTGTGGCTAATTCGCAACCTCTTGAGGTGTGGAAGTCGAGGTTGGTGTATGCCAACCTTGCTTGGGCTCAACCCCAACCACATCGAACTCATATTGTTATCTTTATTGTGGCTTCAGTAGTTATGCAAAGTTGCGTCTTATGATGTTAGGATTATAGTCTTAGGTTGAATTCGTTTTTGGGTTCATGGAAAGTTCATACACTCCTATCAACTTTGCTTACTTACACACCTTGAGCTTTACGCAACCTGCGGCTTCGTCGTTGTGTGTATCAATAAAAGTATGTGCAAGCAATACAACTACCAAGTTTGAGGTGTATTGCGTGGATATAAGGCAATGGCTGAATTTATTTTTGGGTTCGAAGATAACTTCAAACCCAAAAAAGAAATCAGCCTAAGACCCATCCAAACTTCAACAAAACACACGATGCACGGCAGTGAAGTTAAAAAAGTGTGAATGAGGTGAGTCCGATGTGGTTGGGGTTGAGCCCAAGCAAGGTTGGCATACACCAACCTCGACTTCCACACCTCAAGAGGTCGCGTATTAGCCACAAACCCATAAAAATAAAACAGCCGATGCCTTATTGGCTACTATCCTTAATCCAGATCCTCCCACAAGAATCTAGCGCAAATGGGCATGGCGACCTTGTATGTCGTATATAGTGGCCCGGCATATGCTTTGGGGCAATATTTATGAACCTTTTGAATTATCTATAACATTTCTTTGCTTGAAATGTCGTTGGTTTGACCTTTAATCTTAGCGTGGTTTGGGTGGGTGCTTTCACAGAATTTTAATCAAAATGCTAGATCCTACCACAAGGATCTAGGGTACCGACAACTCTAGGCCTTGCTACACGAGCTCGGGTTGGTACGTATGTTGTTAACCCTCGAGAATATGACCAAAACTAATTTTGTAAGCCCTTTAATATCATACTAGCCGGATTAATCGCCGCATATGCGCATGCTATGGTGTAGTACCGTCGAAATTCAATATTTCCATCATTATCAGGGTCTGAAAATCGTATTCTAGAACCTCTAGCGATAGTTCTAACCGTTCAAAAAATCCCCAAAAAATCCCAAGGAGACTTTGAAGTCATATTAAAGTACTGAAGTGCTCACCAAGGCAAAGATCTAGTCTTAAAGCTTAAAATGGACCAAGACTCACGCCCAAAATGCGTACTGGAATATCCCGGTTCAAGATATCAGACAGTCAGTGAACCAATATAGATAAACTCGTATAAGAAATAAACCCTAAGCTAGATATACCCGGAACGGTCACGGAGTCGGAACGGTCTCGAGTCTAGCTACCTGTGACACTCGGTGTGTCACAGCACAGGCTTACGGATCAGTCACGGTCCAGTGTTGGCTACCTAGGAATCTGTCATAGGGGCCTGCACCGGGACTCCCGGTCAGGGCTGCCTATACAGATTTCAGCACACCACCCCAGCACTGTGGGTGGTGACTGACAGGTAAGTCAGAGAAGTTAAGATAAGTTAGGGCAGGAGCTAGGGTGACAAACCTAACTGCTAATCCAACTGTGCTATTCTGATACACAAATTGAAACCCTCTAGCTAGCACAAGTGCAGAAACCTACGGGTAAGGAGCTCCCGCTAAACAACTGAAAGGCACTGTGTAAGCAAACCAGATTGAAGATTGTAGATGTCAAAGCAAAGCATAAACCAAATTGAAGACCATGTTGAGGTCAAAGCACATCTCAGCACACCACCAGAGTGGTGTACTGCCAGAGCCAGAAGGGAAACTACTCGGGGTCAAAGTTCAGAGGAGCACCGTCACCACAATGTCCACTGCAGTAGCTTGCAGCACTGCTCTCCAGTGGGTCAGGCGGCCGGTGAGCCACCGTCGCAGCACCCAGGGAGTGCAGTACCGCATCCAGTGTGACGGGGTCCAGCTCGGAGATACCAGGGTAGATGCATAATAAATCCCCTCCGCACAGCACAGGCTGCGGTGCAGCCCGACCCGATACCTGCACAGAGCCGATGTCGTTGGCCGCCGTGTAGGCGGCAGCTCCCACACCCATGATCGAGATGAAAAGGATAAGGGAGAGAAGGTAATGAAACCCCCACGGGCCCGCGTGTGCGGGGAAGCCCCATGGCGGCTTGCCACATCCGTAGGTGCGGGAAGCACCACCAGACTCAGGCACGTGGGCTGCGGGCTCTGACGCATGATTGGCCGAGATGGCCGGAGCCCGCGGCTTGACGGCGAAGCTGCCGTCCGCAAAATCCTCGTAGTCGTCGGTGTCGTAGCCGGTCAAGTCAACCGGCGCAACCACGGCGTGGTTGACAGTCTCCACAACTCCCGCAAATTCACCGCCTGACTTCTCCGTAGTGGTCACCCGTGTCGATTGAAGGGACACGGGCGGGCCGTAGCCGTAGAGCTCCAGGAGCTTCTCCTCATTCTCCAAGACAGGCATAGCAGGGGCCGGCACGGCGGATGCCGATGCCGCCGCACCACCTGCCGGAACCTGCTCCTCCGGTGTGATACCTGCGCCTGCAGCGCCACACACCAGAGCCGAAGCCTGCGTCGCAATGCCCCCAGGCGGCGGGAAAGAGGCGTGGGTGTAATGTACCTTAGGCTCCACCGCCGCGTTGACCTCCGCCGTGAGGTCGTCCAGCCGCTGCAGGATGTCGTCACCGGATGTTCCCTTTACCGGCGCCACCGCGGCAACGGAGAAGCCGTATGTAGGCCGACACGTCGATGCCCCCCACAACACCTCCGCACAGCACCGCTGGCGGACCGTACGCCGTCGCCGCGCGGGCAAAAGCCTCAGCACCATCGTCATCTGCCGCCTCCTGGAAGAGAGCACACATGGCTAGCGCATGGACCCCATCCGCATCCTCCTCGTCGATGGGTACGCAGAAAGCCGCGGCGGAAGTAGGGGAATGTTGGCGACCGCCAAGAGGGCAGTCGCGGTAGAAGTGGTAAAGATCCTTACCAGTCTTCTTGCAGCGGGTACACAGCGGCTTAGCCCGCTGCTCGTCACGATCGTAACCAACTGCCGGTGGGGATTGGACCCCCATGCGGAAGCCCCGCTGTGACTGCCCGCGCTGCTGCTGCTGCCGGCGCTGTCCGTGCTGCCGCTGCGGCGGTTCCTGCTGCCGCTGCACTACCGGCGGAGCCGCCTCGTACCTCTGCTGAACCAGCGCGGTCAGCTCGTTGATTTTGTCCAGCAGCGCCTGGTGCTCGCTGCTGGTGAGCAGGGCCGATGCGTCACTACCTGCGGGCTCGGCCAGGAAGGCCTTCCCGACGTCCGTCTGCGCCCATGCCTGGTAGATCTCGACGACCAAAGAGCGCAAGGCCACAAAGGAAACCGACGCGAGGTCGGCCACCATGGGGTAACGCACCTTGACTGCGGCGTAGAACACCGGGTCAAGCCTGCTGTACAGGCTGAGCTTCCTGGTGGCCTCAGTGGGTGTCCAGTCGGCCGCCTTGTTATCCCGCACCAAACGTTGTTCCCGAGCCAAAATCGGCTGCGGGTCAACGTTCGCGGGATAAGCAAGCGCGGCATGCTCCTGCTGGAAGGACTCCCGCAACGCCACCGGTACGCTGCGCTTCACGATGTCCACAAGTGCACGCCGTCCATCCCGGTCGGCAGACGCGTCCGTACCCGTAAGCCAGACGTGGGCGTTGCTGTGCTTCTCGATGATAAGCCCGAGCACGTCGTACAGCAGGGCGTTCACCTTGCTCACCACCAGAGCCTGGGGGTCGTCAAGGTCGAACGAGACGAGGTCCAGCCCAACGGACTCAAACTCCGTACGCAGCTGAACCACCACGTCGGAGAGGAGACCCGCGTCAGACGTGCCGCTGAAATAATGCTTTTTGTCGCCAAGGATATCCTCGCGGATACCCTTGGCCCATGTCCGATGGAGCCGCCCCTTGTAGACCTCGTCCACAAGCCTGGACTGCTCCTGCAGGTACTTCCTCGTCGCAACGTCGGCGTCGGTGTTGGAAGTAGGGTCGGGGTTCGTAACAGCCGGTGATCTAGCCGTCGGTGTGTTGCGAACCGCGTCAGTCAGCCTCAACGAGGCGTCAATGTCGGAGTCCCTCGTGAGGGACCGTTTTGCTCGTGTGGAAACACCCATAATTTTGAAAGCCTGATGGGAGGTGGTTTGCTGGGGCGCGTAAGGGTAATGGCGTGGGGAAAATGCGACGTCACAGACACGCAAGGAGCGGTAGAGCCATGCGAGCGAGGGGCACTGGAAGACGTCGTCGAGGTCGAAGGTGCTGCAGACACCAGCCCAAGAAGCGGTAGCATGCTGGGCCAAGGCAAGAACTATACCGTAAAAGGACATTGCGCCAACGAAGCCCGGTCCAGGTCGAATCCCCATAGCGGCGGCTCAAAGACGCACTCACAAACTGCTCATCTCAAACTTTCCACTCGTACCCAAACGCGCCGTTGCGCACCACCTCTCAAAGCGGCTGTTTTAGCCAATCATGGCCAAATTAGCTGTGGAATATAGCGTGGAATGGGTCCACGACCTACTGGAATATCCCGGTTCAAGATATCAGACAGTCAGTGAACCAATATAGATAAACTCGTATAAGAAATAAACCCTAAGCTAGATATACCCGGAACGGTCACGGAGTCGGAACGGTCTCGAGTCTAGCTACCTGTGACACTCGGTGTGTCACAGCACAGGCTTACGGATCAGTCACGGTCCAGTGTTGGCTACCTAGGAATCTGTCATAGGGGCCTGCACCGGGACTCCCGGTCAGGGCTGCCTATACAGATTTCAGCAATGCGAAATCATCCCCATACTTAAGGAATGTGTATATCTTACCCATGTGACCGCGTTCGTGTGATGTGTCCAATATACATTATCCAAGTCGTATTTTGACCCAAACATAATTAATATACATGCATACCTTGAGATATATCATGTCTATGGTGGCAAAGGATCGATATACGATTGGCAAAAAATTATGGAAGATACACCCCGCTTTTGAAGCTTTAAAAGGCGTAGCAGTTCAAAATTTGGTTGGGGCATGCTATAAATAATGCATTAGCTAGGAGTATATATGATGGATTCTCGTCAAACCACGCACCATACTACTTAGTATAGGTCCCATGTGGAAAGTATTCCTTGGTGTTGACTTGTAGAAAGCTCGTGGGGCGCCTAAATAAATTATTGAAAAAGTGATCCTTGTGGGAGGATCTAGAGCGTTCTAGGTCCTCCCACAAGGATCTCGGGATAGTAGCCACATACAGTAATCACTCACATTTAAGGAAACTCGACGTTAAGGAAATAGCCAGCGTTTCGGGGGGGGGTACCCAACTCGATGAGAAAAGCTGACTGGATTTTCCGACTTATGAGATGGCCTGAAATAAGGAAAATGACCGCTGGCTGCCTAGCTGGAGAGGCATTTCTTAAACTAAGAAAACTTTGCCGGGAAATTGACAAATATGGTATATTTGATGGGTTTTCATGATTTTTTGCACAAAACTTGTCTTAACCCCTAAACCGTCATAACTATTTTTGGTTTTGGTTGAAGTCAGTGTTTTCCATATAGCCGCCTCATACGAAGGCCGATTTGCGTTTTGAGCATACCACTTGAAGCGTATTTCAAAGGCACATCGTACTGCATTGTTCAAATTTGAGCATGAAGTGAAAATGGGATGTCACAAATGCATGTATATCTCACGCATTGCGGCGCTGAATTCGTATCCACTGTCCCGTGTAAACCCTAATCACGACCCTAGCATGTTTTGCATAACGCCTAGCTATCTGTTGAAGATGTAACGTGACCTAAATAGGGCTGAGCATGCGTATTTATACGCGCAAACCATAACCGTGTGTTGTGTCAAACGATTTTCACACTCTTCATCGTTCGATCTTGAAAGCATGCGATAGTGTTGAGTAACATTGGGCACGCAGTTTGATGCGCATAAGGGAGACCTTTTCAAAACTGTTTTCAAAAGCATTTTTGGATTTTAGACGGCTTCATAAATCAATTTTAGGTACCTTTGGGTCATATATGACCCAGGAAACGGTTTAAGGGTTAAAGGTTTAAGTTCCTGATAGTCTGTTTCAGATATAATATCGTCATCAAAATCTTGCTTTAATTCTTTAAGCTGCGCACGGCTCTCAGGGTCCATTTTCTCGGAAAATGAACACCTTAAGAGAACGGGCTGGCTAGGGAAGGTGTCCACGTGGATGGTTATGGAATTCGCTGGCTGGCTCACGAGATCGCGGTCCACTATCCATAGCGTTCTCTTATGACGCTGACGCGGCGGGGGGGTACCCAACTCGATGAGAAAAGCTGACTGACCTGGATTTCTCTGTTTTCTTACAGGTGGGTGATTACTGTATCCTAAGTCGTTGCTCCTCAAACTTTGCGTACATATTCAAGGTGAATAAATGGACAAGTGACCACGAGTCCGATGTGGTTGGGTTTCATCCCAAGCTAGGTTGCCCTAGACTTCCACATCTCAAAAGAACGCGTCCATCCTCGGCATCCATCGGAATACATGCGACACACCCAATATCGTGAGCTTAAAGATTAACATAAACAAACTGAAAAATAAAAAACAGTCGAGCATTCAAACAATCCCTGCGCATATTTACAACAGTCACAGCACCGGCCGCCCCACAAGGCGAAGGAACGTTGAGAAAATTGTGAGCTTTAAGTGTTGGTGCGCAGCAATTAGTTGCTTCCTCAGAAAGTCAGCGCATGCGATACTTGTGTCATGACCGCGTAACCGAAGACTGCAAGGTACACGAGTTCTAGAGTTCTCGATCTGTTCAATGTGACTCAACCCAGTCGCGCGGTCGTCTGCGCGAAACAGTGTCACCGGATTCCCTTAAATGCGATCTTGGGGTGCACGTAGTCATACCCATTTGTTAATTGTGATTAGTGTCTCAACATGCAGTCGCGTGACACTCTTGGAATGTTCGTTGCGATGATCATACATAAACATCATGACATCATGTCATCCTGCCAATATGTCATCATGCTATTATGTCATCATGTCATTATATCATCATATCATCATGTCATATCACCATGTCATCATATCAAGTGGTCGCATCGAATCTCATCGAGCGGCCATCGAATACCATCCGAGTGGTCATCGAATATCATCGAGTGGTCATCGAATCGCATCGAGTGGTCATCGAATATCATCGAGAGGTTATCGAACCCTACCGAGCGGTCATCGAATTTTATCGAGAGGTTATCGAACCCTACCGAGCGGTCATCGAATCTCATCGAGCGATCATCGAATGGTATCGGGTGGTCATCGAATATCATCGGTGATCATCGAATATCATCGAGCGATCATCGAATATTATCAGCAGGGCTCTATATCGGTTTGATTTTTCGGTATCGATACGATCCGATATCCGAAAAACGGTATCGATAATCGGCACAATCGATAACTAATCGATTACTTGGACATTTATATGTAATTTGTTATAAATTAAATATGGAACACCAAAACCTGCACAATCGATAGTTAGACATTGCAATCCGATAATCGGCGATAAATACGATATATCGATAGTATCGGTTATCGGAAATATCGATATAGAGCATAGCTCTATATCGGTTTGGTTTTTTGGTATCGATACTATCCGATATCCGAAAAATGGTATCGATAATCGGCACAATCGATAAATAATCGATTATTTGGGCATTTATATGTAATTTGTTATAAATAAAATATGGAACATCAAAACCTGCACAATCGATAGTTTGATATTGCAATCCGATAATCGGCGATAAATACGATATATCGATAGTATCGGTTATCGGAAATATCGATATAGAGCCTTGATATAGAGCCTTGATTATCAGGAGGTTATCGAACCCTACCGAGCGGTCATTGAGGATCATCGAGCGGTCATCGAATATCACTCATGGCCTCGGGCATGCCGCACCCACGATCTCCGGCAGCACGGCCGGTGAAGTTCGTTGTAATATGCTAAATATATGGAAGGGAAGCGGAGGGAAACGAGGGGGTTTATCCCCCCCAACCCTCAAGGTCTAGTTCGTTATAGACTAACGGTGGTTTATTTGTAAGTAAGTAAGTAAGTAAGTAAGCGATAGGTGATCCGGGAGTGCGCCGCGCGCGCCCCCTCCCGCGCGCCCCCTCCCGCGCGCCCCCGCTAGCGCGCTAGGGTACGCACGACCCCCGAATCGCCCATCCCAAGCTTTGATCCCTTGAAGGTAGATCCATATATTGGTGCGCACTTCAATACATTAATGTGACTTCGAAGTCTCTTTGGGAGTGCCGTCGAAGCCGGCACGACGTGGGGGCGGAAGGGGAAGCGGAGGCAATGGCCTTCCCACAAGCGTAATATATATGACCGTGGCCGCAGCGAGCCCGAGCGGAGTGCCGGCGAAGTCGGCACGACGTGAAGGGGGAAGCGGAGGCAGTGGCCTTCCCACAAGGTAGCAGGCATGTCGACGCTCGTCCGAGGGCGGAGCTGGTTTATATATTGTAGGGACATCCACATGATGAGTGGATATACTGGAATATCCTAGTCCAAAGATATCAGATAGTCAGTGAACTCAACATAGATAGAGTTTTCTCGAACCATGCAGGCAAAAGCAAAGGTAGCACCGCATCGTTTGAAATGACGCGCACGCGAGGGATCCAAACGGGACCTTGATCGATTTGCATTATGTCTGCGGAGTTGGGGGCGCGCCGCAGGCAACTAATTACAATTGTCAATTACAATTCCCCAACTCCTTGAGTTGGTGGTCCTGTTCATCACACAATTACAATTGTCAATTGTCAATTACAATTCCTAATTAAATCAAAGCGCGCATCGCGACGGCGCCCCCCCCCACACCCCGCGCCATCGTGCCCGTCCGATTCGTTTTTTTATTGGACGTCGAGATGTCTCAGCATGCAGTCGCGTGGAGGTCATCACGCGCGAATCGTGACGGCGCTATCATTTCGCGTCGCCCGCCCGATTCGGTTTTGGATGCGGTTCGTTTCCGAAACGCGATTGGCCAGTCGATGGTACCCGAGTGAAAATACCGTGATTTATATCACACGGAAGTCGAGCACCGTTGGGCGAGATTAGTACTCTGGTCGGGGACGACAGGGACGGGGCATTTAATCGTTTCTGAGTTTGAAGCACCGTTGGGCGAGATTAGTACTCTGGTCGGGGACGACAGGGACAGCGCAGTCAAGCATTTTGGATTTGTCGGCGCTATCATTTCGCGTCGCCCGTCCGATTCGGTTTTGGATGCGATTCGTTTCCGAAACGCGATTGGCCAGTCGATGGTACCCGAGTGAAAATACCGTGATTTATATCACACGGAAGTCGAGCACCGTTGGGCGAGATTAGTACTCTGGTCGGGGACGACAGGGACAGCGCACGGAAGTCGAGCACCGTTGGGCGAGATTAGTACTCTGGTCGGGGACGACAGGGACAGCGCACGGAGGTCGAGCACCGTTGGGCGAGATTAGTACTCTGGTCGGGGACGACAGGGACAGCGCAGTCGAGCATCCCCTATTTGTTAATTGTGATTAGTGTCTCAACATGCAGTCGCGTGACACTCTTGGAATGTTCGCTGCGATGATCATACATAAACATCATGACATCATGACAGTATGACATCATGTCATCCTGCCAATATGTCATCATGCTATTATGTCATCATGTCATTATATCATCATATCATCATATCATATCACCATGTCATCATATCAAGTGGTCGCATCGAATCTCATCGAGCGGCCATCGAATACCATCGGAGTGGTCATCGAATATCATCGAGTGGTCATCGAATCGCATCGAGCGGTCATCGAATATCATCGAGAGGTTATCGAACCCTACCGAGCGGTCATCGAATATCATCGAGAGGTTATCGAACCCTACCGAGCGGTCGTCGAATCTCATCGAGCGATCATCGAATGGTATCGAGTGGTCATCGAATATCATCGGGTGGTCATCGAATATTATCGAGCGATCATCGAATATTATCGAGAGGTTACCGAGCCCTACCGAGCGGTCATTGAGGATCATCGAGCGGTCATCGAATGTCACGCATGGCCTCGGGCATGCCGCACCCACGATCTCCGGCAGCACGACTGGTGAATTTCGTTGTAATATGCTAAATATATGGAAGGGAAGCGGAGGAAAACGAGGGGGTTTATCCCCCCCAACCCTCAAGGTCTAGTTCGTTATAGACTAACGGTGCGGTTTATTT